>MU748117.1:11403-82815 GCA_026770625.1 Nicotiana glauca | reverse complement strand
ATATATATATATATATATATATATATATATATATATATATATATATATATATATATATATAGGGAAATTTTAACAAGAATAACCATTTAAAATGGGGAGGGAACGCGCTTCGGGGATAATAGAAAATGCAGAAAATTCAAGAGAATAATAATGAAAATCAACAAATTATCTCTAACACGGATAAGGAAAATAAAAGCAGATTTCACTGTCTGTACACATCTCATCGCGGGCATGCAACTGGGTCCCATTTCTCATTGTTTCCGTGGTAGGCGTACCACCCACTCCCATTGCATTCTACCGAAATTCTGCAAAATGAAATTTAGTCTAATAAACGCAACAGTTGTTATGTATTCATAAGACAACAAGCATAAAATTATTATGATTCACTGAGGAAAACAAATAATGACAAGTAGAAATTAATCATGGTCTTTCAGGAGCAATTAGAAAATTTGGTATTTAATATGTCGAATGTCAAGTAGCAATTGAGTCATATAAACACGTAGCAATTATTTCATAAATTCAAGACATGATATTAGACAAGGATACCTTGATTCAATAATAACAAGTAACACAATAAAAAGGAAATATCAACACAAAGAATCATAGAAATAGTGGAATAAGACAATTAAATGCACTTGGACTGATAACATTAAAAAATTATAACAAACGGCAATAAGTTCACGGCATCACCTTTCGTGCTTTTACTCTCATTCTCACCAAGCAATGATATAATAAAATGTGCACGGCATCACCCTTCGTGATTTTAATCATTTTCCTCACATATAATCAATAGAATCGGCACGGAATGGTACACCGTGTGGCATGGCATTCCCCTTTGTGCTTTACTCTCAATTGGCATGGATTGGTACATCGTGCAGCACGCCATCACCCTTCGTGCTTTAACACACTTCCTCAAAATAAGTAAACAATGAACGGCGTCACCCTTCATGCCTTAACACTCTTCCTCACAATAAGCAAACAATGCACGACATCACCCTTCATGCTTTAGCACTCTTCCTCACCCAAACAACAATCACAAACAAGGGGCAAGGGAGTTAACAAATTTATAATGGAAATCCCGGCAAGGGAACACAATTAAACAATTAATCCCGGCAAGGGTAAAACCTCAACAATCTCAACATCCTGGCAAGGGAACAATTTAACAACTCATTCTCTTCTTTCACCTTTATTTCATAATTCATATTACCACTTGAGCCAATGCTCCACATATTTACTTATCTCATATACTATCACAAATTTGTATTTCAACTCGAGAGAACGCTCCACAAAATTTAAAGATCACAATTTCCGTTTCACATACTCTTTGCAACATATAGAAGTCATCAATCAAGCTTGAAAGTTATAACAAAATCAAAATATTCGCAATATAAGGACTCATGATCATGCTAGACACCAATGTGTAGATACTTTTCACCATTCCTATACATCGTACTCGATTAATTACCACATAGAAAATAAGACTCACTCTAATTCCTTCAAGCTAGGGTTACACCAAACACTTACCTCGATGTCTTGAATTCTACTCAAACCTCAACTATATATTTACCCCGTGATTCCACCTCCAATCCGCTCAAATCTTGTCACAAATTACGCGATTACTGTAATAAACACTAAATAAATCAATTTGAATGCATAAAAATGAATTTCCTAAGTTTTTCCTAAAAAATCCAATATCGTCGTCAGGCCCACGTGGTCAAAACCCGGGGTTCAAACCAAAACCCGGTTATCCACTCCCCCACGAACCCAAATATGTAATTTGCTTTGAAATCGAACCTCATATTGAGGTCCAAATCCCCAATTTTTAGAAAACTTAGGTTCTACCCAAAACCCCCAATTTCACCCACGAAAATCATTGATTTTAAGTGGAAAACATGTTAAATGATGTTAATTATTGAATGAAATGAGTAAAAATCAACTTATAATTTATTTGGAAGAAGGTTTGTTCTTGAAAAATCGCCCAAAGGAGTTGTGTTTTGAAAATGGGGTGAAAAGTGTCTTAAAATCGACTAAGTATAAAAACTGCAGGTTGCAGATGTCGCAATTGCGAACTGGGGTTCACAATTGCAAACCCCGACCAATTTATAGGAGTTGCGAACTCTGCTTCACATTTTCGAAGTCAGGCCTTACAGGAGACCTTCGCATTTGCGAACTTGGTCTCGCATTTGCAAACCTTTGAACTTTGCATTTGCGAAGAATATCTTCTCATTTGTGATCCTAGGCAGGCCTGGGCTGGTTTCTTATTTGCGAACCAGCCTTTGCATTTGCTAATTTGCATTTGCGAACCAGGCTTCGCAAATGTGAAGCCTGTAGGCCTGTTCGCACCAAACTTTTCAAAGTTTAAAAATGCACTATGTCGCCTATCCAAAACTCACCCAAGCCCTTGGGGCTCTAAACAAAATATTCACACTACCTCAAAAACATCCTACGGACCTATCCGTGCGATCAAATCACCAAAATAACATCATATACATAGAATTAAACCTCAAATTCCTAAATTCTTTCAAGTTTGCATAAAACATCAAATTTCTATTTTAAGTCTGAAACACGTCAGACGATATCCGTTTTAACCAAATTTTGCAGAAAGTGCTTAAATCACATATAAGACCTGTACTGGGCATTGAAACCAAAATACGGGCTCGGTACCAATACATTCTAATCTAATTTCATTTCAAATTCTCTTAAATATTTTCAGAAAAAAATTTCACACAAAAATTCATTTCTTGGGTTGTGGACCTCGGAATTCGATTCCGGGCATACGCCCAAGTCCCATATTTTCCTACGGACCCTTCAGGACCGTCAAATCATAGGTCTGGGTCCGTTTATCCAAAATATTTCTTGAAGTCAAATTAATTCAATTTAATATCAATTTTTTGCATTTTTCTTACAGAATTTATATTTAAGCTTTCTGGTTACACGCCAAGACTATGCACGCAAATCGAGGCAACCCTAAATGAGGTATTCAAGGCCTCAGAAGTATTGAATGGGTAACAAAACAAGTGATGACCCTTTGGGTCGTCACACGAGTTCTTTCTTCAAGCTCCAGAGCCAACTTACTTTAGGCATTTGATCACGGTTGTGAGTAGGCCTTTAACTGATGTACTAAAAATGGGAGAAATGGTAGAAGATGGGTTGAAGTCGAGCAAGATCATGAGCTATTCTGCTTTAAAAGCAACAACACATGAAGCTTGTTGGGTCAGAAGGAACACGATGATGTAACCATGGTTGTTTTAGAGTCACGACATGGTCAAAAAGGTCCGCCTCACCATAATTACCCAGCCTCAGCCCCAAACCCAAACCTATCTTCAAGTACCACATAAATCACCTCAGTATTATACTCCGAATAATGTACGGTCATATGTCCAACCATCGGGCCACTCCCTATGGTGAGCGCCAGCATCGCATAATGCACTCTCGCCTTTAAAACATTTTCAAGCACCCTACAATCCTCGAAATCTTGGGCATGGAGGGGAACAAAGTCAATGATGTAGTCTCACGCCAATCGGGGAGTCCTAAACAAGCTTGTTTGAAAAGTTAAAGAACTTTGGCCTGATTGAGTCGCTCCCCAGCTATACTCCAGACCTATGTGCAAAAGCTTTTGATCCTATTGTACGATTCATGTACCACTCTAACGTTAAAGGGCATATCATTGAAGATTGTCGTGCTTTGAAAAGAGAAATAGAAAGAATAATTCAAGAAGGGGTAATTGTGATCAAGGACAGTGATAGGGACCATATGAATCCTCTTGGGAACTTGCTGACTGAAGTTAATAATATTAAAGTTTGTAATGGCCTTGGAAATATTGATGTGGAACCTAGTGGCTAAGATGTCGTGCTTGGTAATTGGAAAGACGGTCCGTCTCTTAGCTAGCCAGGGAGCAGTCTTGGTGGTTTATTTGGTTGTCATTTCCATTGTCTAGGTTATTTTAAGGGCTGTAATCTGGATAATTTCTTCTGACTCAAATACTTCTATCCTTTTATTTTGCCCAGTCTTTTTAGTCGTAGTAGCTTGCTTACTGTTGTCTGGTTTTTTTCCAGGGTTGTAACCCCAGCTTATTTTACTTGTTTTGTTGTTCAAACCTTTCTATCATCTGTCTAATGCAATTTCCTATTTTTTATTACTTCTAGTTAGTGTTTGTTTAGTTTTATTTTCTTTTTCTAGTTCTTTTCCTGCTGACTCTAGTGACATGACATGCACACGTAATTATCAGCCTTGTGTTAAAAGTTAATTTAGTCATGAAGTAATGAAACAATTTTGAAGATGATAGGGACATTTGATGGAAATAAGTAAAGCCATTTTGAGATCAGTTAAAGCCCGAATTGTGTGAAACTAGGGTAGATAGAACATAAAGAATATACTTAGAAAGATGGTACAAGGTGCCAGGCAATGGCATGAAAAACTACCTTTTGCTTTACTGGGTTACCGTACTACTGTTCGCACTTCAGTAGGTGCAAATCCTTATTTGTTGGCATATGGCACTGAAGCAGTTATACCCACGGAAATTGAAATTTCATCCCTTCGGATTGTTGCTGAAGTCGAAATTGATGATGATGAGTGGGTCAAAACCCGTCTAGAGCAATTGGGTTTGATTGATGAGAAAATATTAGCAGCAATGTGACATGGCCAGTTGTATCAAAAGATGATGGCAAGAGCATACAACAAGAAGGTGCATCTGGAAAAATTTGAAGTGGTTCAGCAAGTATTGAAATGCGTCATTCCACATCAGGCCTAAGCAAAAGGCAAGTTTGCCCCAAATTGGCAGGGGTCGTTCATTGTAACAAGAGTATTGTCCAATGGTACTTTATATTTAACAGACATAGAAGGTAAATGTGTAGACATGGCTATCAATTATGATGCAGTCAAAAGATATTATGTATGATTTCTTTGGTTTGTCTAATTGTTGTTTGTACTTGGCATATTTTCAAGATTGGAAAGACGAAGGCATTTTATTCGTCTATCCAAACACTTTATACTTTGTCACCCCTTTGAGCCTTATTTATTTCCTTTCATACCCCACTTTTGGAATTAGTAGCGAAATTTAGAAACACGAACGTAAAAGGTAAGTAAAGAAGAAAAGTGAAGAAGAGAAGAGAAAAGAGAAAGAACAAAATGGAAAAAATGAACAAAAAGAGAAAAAAAGAAAAAGAAAAGAAAAGAAAAGACAGAAAGGGAAAATGAGAGAAAGAAAGAGAAAAGAGGGAAGTAACGATGGTGCCTCTCGTGAAGACAAGGCCGGCTGACACATTCCCATTTCAATTTTTAAGCAATACAATAACGAGTATTAAGTCTCAAACATGATAAAATCTCAAAAGAAACAGTTAACAGCATAATTCGCAGAAAACCAACCAAACACAGGCCGATACCGGGGTGTCAGTAGTCATGAGCATCTATCAATATACTGAAAGTATGAAGAGTCTACCAAGCTACTACAGAATCACTAGCAATAGAAGGGAAGTGATATAAAATGGGGAGAAGCACGAGGCTGCAAACGCTGAGCAGCTACCTCGTGAACTTCAAAATATGCAGGGAGCTCTCAACCCTCGCAAGCAGGATCAACAACGCCTGAATCTGCACATTGGGAGCAGGGAGTAAAGTGAGTACCCCCAACTCAGTGAGTAATAGTCATAATTAAAGTTTGCGATGTAAGAAATCATGTATGGGATATCACAGGCTATAAGGAAGCAGTACAATACAGTAAAAAGTCATGAAAATAGTGAAACTATGCAAAGTTACTCTAATCCAGTTCAAACCTCATCAAAATGCCTTTTTAACAATTAAGCAAGAAAATGATAGTCAAATAGGAAAGATAAACACACAAAGGATTTTCCCTTGGTCACAATGTAAACAAATCCACCCCTCGAGCAATGTCTTAGAACCAATACCAGCCCCTCGGGCTATAACTCACATCACAATGGGTACCCGCGCTCAGAGGTGTGCAGACTCCTGGAAGGGTCCCTTACGGTCCAAGTGCAATATCAAGCCATCTCGGAGCATCATAACTAGGCTCTCGACCTCATATCAATAAGCCACCTCGTGGAATACAAATCTCAAGCCCATGGCCTCATAATCAAAATGAGTGTTTCCTCACAATACAGGCTTTCGGCCTTAGTAAGTTAGAATCTCACAAGCCACTCGAGCAAACAGTAAACATGATGCTCAGCCCAATTAACATTAAAAATATCAATTAATGTATTAAAACAGAGTAAACACGGCTGAGTTACGAAAATAGTAACATATAACATGATTGAGTTCAAGTATAAAGTCAAAACAGTAAGGAAATATCAGTAAAAATACTCTAATGGTTCAAATAGTTGGCACGACGCCCAAATATGACATTCAACCCAAAACATGATGATAGAAAATAGTTTTCAGTCAAATATGCAGTAAAATAATCATTCGGGATGTACTAACCCACAATCCCCGATAGTGCACAACTCCACACTCGTCATCTAGTGTGCACGTCACCTCAATATAGCACAACGATGTGCAATCCAGGTTTAAAACCCTAAGGACAACATTTACAATCATTACTCACCTTGATCCGTCCAAAATCTAGCCCACGATGCTTTTGCCTGCACGAATTGACCTTTGGATGCTCCAAATATAGCCACAATTAGTACATAATCATTTTAATATGCTAAGGGAAAAAATCCCACTCGAAAATATCCAATTTACATCAAAATCCCGAAATTCAAACCTGCCCCTGGGACCACATCTCAGAATCCACTAAAAATTACATAAATAGAATCATCATCCCCTCACGAGTCTATACATATCAATAACATCAAAATCGGACCTCAAATGGCCCCTCAATTCCCCACTTAAAGGTCTCTTAATCTCAATCCCTAATTAGCCGTTTTTGCTACTGATTTTGCATGGGTATCAAACTTAAAAATGTTAAAATTCATCATAAAAACAAGTTTAGGGTCCAAAAATCTTACCTCCATGAAACCCTCTTGAATTCCTCCTGCAATTAACTCTCCAAAGCTTTCTCCCAAATGAAGTATGGTGAAAACCCACTCAAAATCGTGAAGGGAACCTTTTAATACTTTCTGACCCAGGCACTTCCGCATCTGTGGCACCGCTTTTGCAGTCCAAGAGCCACTTCTGCGTTTTTTCACTTATTCCCAACTTTTCGCATCAGCGGTGCTATCTCCACACCTGCGATATCGCCGGTGTGGTTACCTAACTACTTCTGCGGTCAAAGCCTACCTTACCTTTTTCCGTTTCTGCGGCCTTCTACCTCGCAGATGCGGAAACAACAGAAGCAGAAAAGTTGCACCTCACTAAAATTCCAAATTTCTCCGTCAACCAATCGAAATCACCCCAAGGCCCCCAGGACCTCAACCAAAAGCACAAACATATCTCATAACCTTATTCGAACTTATACCAATCTTCAAAAGACTTTAAACAATATCGAATCAACCAAAACACATCGGATTCAAGCCTAAGTTTCCAAATTCTTCCGAATTACGCTTTTGATAAAAAAAACCCAACAAAACCATGTCCGAATGATCTGAAATTTTGCACACACGTCATAAATGACACAACGGAGCTACTGCAACTTCTATAATTCCATTCCGACCCTTATATCAAAATCTCACCTATCAATCAGAAAACACAAAAATCTCAATTTCATCAATTCAAGCCTAAACCTTCGACGGACATCCAAAATGGATTCCGATCCTGCCTCTAAGTCCCAAATCACCTAACAGAGCTAAGCAATTCATGAATGTTCCGATCCGATATCGTATACTAACAAGCCAAATCTTGGTCAAACCTTTTAAATTTCAAGCTTCAAATTGAGAATTGTTCTTCCAAGTTCACTCTGATTACCTTGAAAACCAAAATTGATGATTTACATAAGTCATTGTACATAAAATAAGGAAAGTCATGCTCGAGAACGGGCAAGAAAAGTGCAAAAACTCAAAACGACCGGTCGGGTCGTTACATCCTCCCCAACTTAAAAATACGTTCATCCTCGAACGTGCCTATAATTGTTCCAAAAGACAACAAGTACCTGTATAACCTTATCATGCAGATACCCGGGGGTGATACCACGTCACCCTATCTCATATAGGTCTGAAAACATATTGTAACTGAAATTTCACAATTCAACCTAGCCCACAAACCATTGAACCACCTATCCACTTCTGAAATAGAACAAAAGATTAGAATCTCACATCTATACTTGGAATAAGCCCGAATAAGCTATAATAACCCTTACCTGTAACCTTAGGTGTAATTACATGATATACCACATAACTCAAACACGTGTAGTGATTACTTCTGATCACAATAGTTGCATACAACAATCGAATACCGATAGAAAACATCTTATCAACTAAAGTCTCATCCCAACACTTCCATATACTGCCAATAACAAATGAAACACACAGTAATCCATAACGATTTCTCAGATAAACCATTCATGAAGCCACTTCTCTGTTGGCAAAGACCATAGCAAATTTCTGAGCCGAAACTCAATATTATCCTTCCAACATGCTGAAATCGAATTGGTTTGTATTCATTAAAAATCCCAACGATCTCATCTAATCCAACACAACCACTCTGATGACATGACACCTCAATGTAAACTAAAGCCGCAACTTGCGCAATCCGTGCACCAATAAGCAACAATCTGAACATACTCAAATCATGAAAAATGGCTCAAATGGAAGAGTTGTACCACAAGCTCACCAGTACCACCACACACAGTGCTGAGAACCCGTCACACATCATAGAAACAAAATACACGAATCTGACCTGCAGAATCATACCTCCACATAGCTTCACTCCAATGCGCGACCTCATCCAAATATTGGTCAACATGAAACACCTCAAGTCACTATGCTCAAAATCGACAACCATGCGCCATATGATGTATAAAACCAAAGCAATCATCATAACCACCATGAAGCAATTGCTATAACATACACAAACCCGAAAGGACACAACCGATGCTCCATCCGCTGAGCAATATACAATACTCTTCCCGCACAACTTCCACCATGAAACCCCAATGGAACCACACCATGAGTTCCTACAACCAACAAATCATAATGCCTTGCAAAACTGGAAAGGTAATTCATAGATCTCCCCAGATTACTAATAATCTCAATAACAATCGAATCAACATATCCCTCAACCATATAATTCGGAGCCAACCAGGATGACTCAAGTTAGAACATGCATCCATATTGGCCTGCCAATGAACCCCTAATCAAGGAAACCGTGAATCTGCTCCTTTAACTCCTTTAACTCTGCCGGTGCCATACGATACGGGGCCAGCACCAAATCAATGCCGAAATCAACAACCCTGTCTGGTGACATGTCCAGCAGCAGGAGACACATCCAAAAAATTCCCTCATCACTAGAATTGAATCAATGGTAGGAGTATCTATACTGATATCCATTAGAAAAACCCAAGTGTTAAAAACAATCCTTCCCAGCCATCCGCTGAATCTTCGAAATATAAAACTACCCTACTAGAACATAATCCGTCGAATTTTGCCACTCCGTCCGTGGCATTCCCAGCATAGCTAAACATTGCTGCCTTAGCATAATAGTCCAGAATAATATGGCACGGAGACAACCAGTCTATACCTAATATCCCTCAAATCCTAACTTACCAAGCAGCAAAAGATCCACTCGGGTCTCTAAACCCTAATAGTCACTACACAGTGCTGATATATGTGACCCACAACCACAACATAACCTTTTTATGAGAACTCCCAGTCTCCAACTTCATATAGCACATTAATCAACATATCTGATCCCAACTTCACCTGAATACGCAACATACCTCTAATACCCAAACATCCATGAAAGGTACTCCTTAAATTCTTGTGTACCACCAAGCAAACTCGAATATTAGCAATCGATCCAACAAGAGAGAGCCGCAAAACAATTGAAGTGTTATAAATCTCAATCACATTACCCATTTTTATGAAACCTATACCCTTGTCAAGTCACACTAATTAGAAATACCATTTCCTTAATCATCTGAAATTGCCCGTGCTGCCTAAGAATTTTATGACCTTCCTTTTAGAACTAAACTGTATACTTACACGCACAAATCTCAATCCCCCATAACATACTGCATATACCATACCATCCTAGGATAACATGAGAACTTCATAGCCCTTCCGAGCCACAATCAACTATGTACTCAACCAACCAAGAACTTTCCATTAAGCCCATCTGGAAGAAAATCACTATACATCCCATGCTCCTCATGCTAGTAGAGAATATACACCTCCAAATCATGGTAGAAATCATCAAGAACGATCCGAATTTCCGTGTGCACAAATCTAAACCATCACAACTGAATCATTCTAACTCAACCAAGTTGCACATGCCACTAAAACCCAAGAGCATTGCCATTAAACAGTTGTAGAAACTCTCTACCTCGTAAACATCTAATGAAGTAATCATATTCATTCCATACCGATTCAACCTACTACCAAGCTACCCTATGTATCCGAGTTTCTTTCTGATTTACCTTCAACTTGATACTCCCAACTGATGTAGCACCACAATTTCTCAACGCAGACTGCCACATGATATCCAAGTATAAAGCTACACCGTCCTACGGTCCATAAGACACTGAATACTCTCTTAGATATTCCTAAAAGCACCACATTCAAAATACCTACCCTGAAGATACTTCATGGGAATCGGAACCATTACCGTCCTAATGCTGACATATAGAATCCCATAGCTAATATAGAAATACCACGAGCCTTGACACCTCCCAATGTAAACCTCAATTTCTAGTCAATTATACAACTTGAAAATCTCTAATTATTGCATGTAGAATATTGAACCCATTTGAACCATTCTCGAGAGTCATCCCCTCTACTCAAACCGCAATTAGACTAATCAAATGAACCAAAGAATCTATAACTCATTAGCACTCCGATAGCATATAATGTAACCTTACCTTAACTCAACCAAGCAACTTCCTGTTATATGCACCGCACATTCATTACCAACAACCTCTCAAGATATTTCATGATTATTAAACTCCTACAAAGTATGACATAACCTTTATTGAAATTTCTTTTACTCGAGCCATCTTCGATCTTAATATCCGTAAGCCATAATAATTCACTAGCACGCCTTAAACTGGAACCAATATAGCACATAATCGTGAAACTGACTAATCAATAGCAGCCTCCCCCACTTGGCTTGAAGCCATAGATCAAAACATATACAATAACTCATAACGCATATACTCTATTGCTGTCATAATACCATAGTGAGATTAGACTCAAACCTTCATAAGCTTATGATACACAGACCGTCGGGTACTTTAAATCTTCAGCAAATCTCGCATTTACTCTCGTAACAGTTAAACCCACTCTCTCAAGAGACCCTAATTTAAATTTTAATATATATATTTCACTTGTAAATGAGATAATATAATATGAAACATAAGGATCACACAACTTAAGAACACTCCACAGGAGATAACCCACCTGTTTTGCCTCAAACTAACATTTCTGTATACCTTCCACCGTCATAGTCATTACGCATTTGCTTGATCTTCCTGAGTCTGAACTCATACTACAACATGAAATTTACTTCACTCCCAACTAGAAAACATGAAAGGATTCATCACACTCCCATAACTCGGGAAATACCTCAAATCAAGATGGAAATCAAGCACCCAATAGTTCTTTTATCCTCCAGCAAACCCTTCTTGTCGCTTCCAAATCATACAAACACATCTCGTAGTCATAACATACACATCGAATAGCTATCCAGCTATTGCTTCTACTAATAGGGTCACTGCCAAACATAGAAGTTCAAAAACACAACTCACACAATCAACACCTCGGTGCTGAAGCAATAGGTAAAAATCCGACCTCGAGTCCTCCAGACTGGCACAACGTCAAACACATAGAGATCACATCTCACCCATCGATCAAGGAATCATAAGCCATTGATGCACATCTAATACTGTATGCTCATGCATGCATGCGAACGCGTTGAAGGAATTCAAGGAATTACATTTCAAGTTGAATGAAGGACGTACGATAAGAATTCAAGAATGTAAAGTTTTTCCTAAAGGTTCTGTAGCCTCTAAAAAATAAATACAGATGTCTCCATACCATCTGCGAGACTCTACTAAACATGCTCATGACTTGTAAGACCTATGTAACCAAGGCTCTGATACCAACTTGTTACGACCCTAACCCCACACCCGGTCGTGATGGCGCTTCTCATGAAGACAAGGCCAACCGACACATTCCCATTTCAATTTTTAAGCAATAAAATAACGAATATTAAATCTCAAACCTAATAAAATCTCAAAATAAATAGTTAACAATATCCACCCCTCGGGCACAATGTCAACAAATCCACCCCTCGGGCAATATCTCAGAACCAATAGTAGTCCCTCGGGCTATAACTCATATCACAATGGGTACCCGCGCTTACTAGTGGTGTGCAGACTCCTGGAATGGGCCCCTTACGACCCAAGCACAATATCAAGCCATCTTGTGACATCATCACTAGTCTCTCGGCCTCATATCAATGACCCACCTCATGGCGTACAAATCTCAAGCTCTCGGTCTCATAATCAAAATTAGTGTTTCCTCACAATACAGGCCCCCGGCCTTAGTCGGTCAGAATTTCACAAGCCACTCGATCAAACAATAAACATGATGCTCAGCCCAAGTAACATTTAAAATATCATTTAATTATTAAAATAAAGTAAACATGTCTGAGTTACAAAAACAGTAACATATAACATGATTGAGTTCAGGTATAAAGTCAAAACAATAAGGAAATATCAGTGAAAATCGTCTAAAGGTTCAAATAGTTGGCATGAAGCGAAAATATGGCGTTCAGCCCAAAATATGATTATAGCAAATAGTTTACAGTCAAATATGCAGTAAAATAGTCATTCGGGATGGACTAAGTCACAATCTCCGATAGTGCACGACCCCACGCTCGTCATCTAGCATGTGCGTCACCTCAATATAGCACAACGATGTGCAATCCAAGGTTTCATACCCTCATGAAAGCATTTAAAATCATTACTCACTTCGATCCGATCCAAACTCTAGTCTGCAATGCCTTTGCCTGCATGAATCGACCTTCGAATGCTCCAAGTCTGGCGATAATCAGTAGATAACAATTAAAATATGCTAAGGGAACAAAGCCCACTCGAAAATATCAAAGTTACATCAAAATCCTGAAATCGCTCAAACTCGGCCTCGCCGAGACCACGTCTTAGAATCCATTAAAATCACACCAATAGAATCCTCTTCCTCTCACAAGTCTATACATATCAAGAACATCAAAATCGGACTTCAAATGACCCCTCAAACCTCCACTTTAATGTCTCTTAATCTCAAGCCCTAGTTAACCATTTTTGGTACTAATTTTCCATAGGTTTCAAGCTTACAAAAGTTAAAATTTATCATTGATACAATTTTAGGGTCCAAAAATCTTACCTCCATGAAACCCGCTTGAATTATGTCTTCAATTAGCTCTCCAGAGCTTTCTCCCCTATGAAGTATGGTGAAATCCCACTCAAAATCTTGAAGGTAACCTTTTAATACTTTTTTACCCGGACATTGTTGCATATGCGGTCAATCCACCGCGTTTGCTGTACCACTTTTGCGGTCCAAAAGCCTTTTCTGTAGTTTTCCACTTATTCCCAACTTTCTGCACCTACGCCACCGCAGGTCGCTTCTGCGGTCATAGCCTACCTCACCTTCTTCCACTCTTGTGGCATTCTACTTCGCATCTGCGGCATCGCACTCGTGGTCCCCAATCCGCTGGTGCGGAAACAACAGAAGCAGAAAATCTGCAGGCCTCTAAAATTCCAAACTTCTCCGTGAACTATCCGATATCACCCTGACGCCCCCCGGGACCTCAATCAAAAGCACAAATATATCACATAACCTTTTCGAACTTACACCAATCTTCAAAACACTTCAAACAACATCAAATCAACAAAAACACATCGAATTCAAACCTAAGTTTCTAAATTCTTCCAAATTACGCTTTTGTTCAAAAACCCAACCAAACCACATCCGAATGATCTAAAATTTTGCACACACGTCACAAATGACACAACAGAGCTACTACAGTTCCTAGAATTCTATTCCGACCCCTATATCAAAATCTCACCTATCAACCGGAAAATGCAAAAATTTCAATTTCACCAATTCAAGCCTAAACCTTCCACAGACTTCCAAAATGTATTCTGATCACTCTCCAAAATTCATTCTGATAACTCTCAAAAGATTCAAACTGAGAACTGTTCTTCCAAGTTGACTTCGATTACCCTAAATACTAAAATTAATGATTTGCATAAGTCATAATACATCACACGGGGCATGTCATGCATGGGAGCTGGCGAGAAAAGCGCAAAAGCTCAAAATGACCAGTCATGCCATTACACGACAAAAAAAGCAATTCCTATGACATGAACTACGTTCGACCTAATTACTTTTAAGGATACGTAGGTAGCCTCAGGGTTAGGTCCCATCAAATTAAAATTCAAAAGTCCCCAAGCAAAGAAACTAGGGCAGAAGTTGTGGTTGTTGTAAGAGATCTGATTCCAAAAGTTGCAATTTCGAACCCACTCAAGCATTTTGAGCCTTTAAGATATCCTTTCTTTTTTACCCTATCCAAAATCCCATATTACGGTCCAAAGAAAGACCCTTCGATCAGTCTTTGAGAGATTCCAAGTCGAGCAAGCAGAGGTGTGATTCCTATCAGGGGCAACACTCTGGTCTAAGGAGGGAAAATGAAAAATGAGAGTCTTATTGGTGAAAACCTCACGGGCGCCGTAGGGAGACGATGAGTTGAGAGATGAGCAAATGAGAGAGGTTTTTTGGTGAAAACCCTTCAAGGCACCACAAGCCGAACAAGGTCGGTGACTTGGTGAAGAGATTGTGTTATAGAGATCCTGGGGAATAGGGAATGATAAGTGAAAGGTGATTGGCTGAACGGGTTGGGCCGATTAATCCGAAATGCATGTCATGATCGTTGGTGTCAGATGCCTCACTCAGATAAGTTTTTCTTCCTTTTCTCCCTCAAACAGTCATACTGTTTCAAGTTCTCTTCTTTATTTCCTTACCCTCGGAGTCATTGCATTTCATTTCTTTTGGGTTTATCTCTCTAAGGTTTTTCCAATGTCAGCTTTGTTTGAGCAAGTAAGAAAGGATTACAAAGCTTACTATCAACTTCCAAAATTGCACAAAGCAAAGTACTACAGCACCATACCAGAGACAACGTGATGTAAAGTGGGAAATAAGGTGTCATGGAAAGCTCCATTGGTCGAATAGTTTGGTAATCGTGTAGGAGATACAAAGTTTCAGGTAGAAAAGTCAGAAATGTAAAACAACGGGTTAGGTGTAGAGCACTCGAGTCATATAGGGTCCTACGGTTGAGATTCAGTCAAAAAATCACACAATTGTTGGCCAGTTCAAAGTAGCCAGTTAGAGAAAGCGCGACAATGGAAAGGCCACATTCAGCAAGAATGCCACAAACTAACCGCGACATATTTTCAAACTGACATGATTTTTATTTGATTGAAACAGGGGAAGGAAATTTCGTATGTTCAGAGAAACCCTCCTTAAGGACAGCAAGTGCCAGATAGGCTCGGCAATATATTCAGTACCCTCCTGGATAACAAGATCCTGTACAGTTTTGATACCCTCACAAATGACAAGGTCTGATGAGAGGTCTGCTTTTCAGAAGTATAACTCGGCATTTAATCTTTTCAGTCTTTAGATGAGGCTTGGTTTGAAATTTTCAGGATAAAGGAATTTAGTTTAGAATTTATTTTGATAACACGAATTGGTTAACACTCACAGATGTTCCTAATGTCAAACTAGGGCAGAAACGTTTCTTTTGTTTTGTCTGCTTTGTCAAAATCAGGAACCCACCTGAAGAACAAGGGATGACAACGCGAGTTTCAAGAATAGAAAGCAGTCCATGCTCAAGCAATCAGGAATGCACCTGGAGAAACAATGGAAGCCATTTCCAAGAAAAGAAATTTCAAGAAGAGGACAATTTGGGTTCAGCAATCTAGCGCTCACTTGGAGAGCAGGGTAAAATGGGGCAAGTTTTGAGGGAAAGCAGTTCCAAGTAGCAAGAGAAAGATGGTTCGAGCGTTTGGAATCAGGCGCCCACCTAGCAAACAAGGGAAACAATTCAAGTTTCAGATGAAAGGAATACAAGTCTAATGTTGGTAATCAGGCATCCATCTAGAGAACAAGGAAAAATAGTTCAAGTTTCAGAGGAAAGGAATACAAGTCAAATGTTGGTAATCAGGTGCCCGCCTGGAAAAAAAGGGAAAATAATCAAGTTTCAGAGGAAAGGAATACAATTCAAATGTTGGTAATCAGGTACCCACTTGGAGAACAAAGGGAAAGCAACAGTGTTCAAAGGAAGACGGTTCAAGTTCAGTAATCAAGAGCCCGCCTGGAGAACAAGGGAAAACAAGTCAAGTTTCGAGGGAAAGGCAATGCAAGTGTTTGAAATCAGGCACCCACCTGGAGAACAAGGAGAGGCCGTTCATGGTTCGAGGGAATACAGTTTAAGTTTTGGCAATCAGGCGCCCACCTGGAGAACAAGGATAGTAGTTCAAATTTCAAAGGAAGACAACACAGATTTCAAGGGAAAATAGGTCAAATTTCGAAGAAAAGCAATTCAAGGTTTGGCAAATCAGGCACCCACCTAGAGAACAAGGAAGGCAATTCAATGTTCAAGGAAAACTGTTCAAGGTCAGCAATCTGGCACCCACCTCGAGAACAATGGAAGGCAGTCCCAGTTTGGAAGGAAGACAATTCGAGTATTGGCAATCAGGCAGCTACCTAGAGATTAAGGGTATTCACTTTAGAATGCAATTCAAGTCAGCAACTAAAGAAGCTCGCGGCAAGAATGCGAGTCAACAATCCGAGATGATCAGCGGAAGTTAGTCACAATCCAGAATATATATAAAAAAAGGCAAGAAGTGAATCCAAATGCAGAAGTTGATGAAAGACATGGGATGCTCAATTCATAACTGAAGTCACAGTCATGGTATCTCCGATTTTGATCCGAAAAGCTGAACAAGAATGAACTAGCACCTGCAACTAGCAAACGTCAAAGTTCAAATCCAAAGTCTGCATGAAGAACCATTCAAGACTCAAGATCAAAGTACAGAAGACTTATAGATAGGAATCTTGTAACTCATAGTTGACAGGCTTAGTTAGTCTTTTTCATTTTTTGATTTTGATGGAATAACAGGACTGCAGACCGGAACCTCGACGGAATGTCACCTTGATCGGCTCTCCACCTCGGTATACTCCATCATCTCAATCACTTCTAAACTACATGTGGCCTGATTCCTTTATAGCCAAGGATATGTAGGCAGCTCAGATACCAGGGCTCGGTCACATTCCACTTTTCTCTTAGTTTTAATCTCTCCAAATAAGGGTCGGGTCAAAAACCTGTCTAGTCGTTCTTTGTCTGGAAACTCATCGCATTCTCAATCAAAGAGGGGCAGCTGTAGACATGTGATTTTTGACCTTCCCCAAGAATATTTATATTTTACCATGTAAATATTTAGTTTAGGCGTAATATCGCTATTTCAATGAATTTTGACTCTTTTAATTTATTTCATCACAAAAATAAAAATTACATAAATATTTTAGCTTACGTATCTTTCACAGAATTTATATAAAAAATATACAAAAATAGTACCTTACCTTTATTTTTATATAATCTTGAAAACACAAAAATAGCTTGAATACAGTTTAGTTCAATTAATCAAGACTAGTTTTATATTTTTAGGAAGAGTTAGTCTTGGGTTAGCTTGTCTTATTTTTATCTTGTAGTCCATTTTTAGTATTTGGCCTAATTTTATGACCCAATAATACCAAACCCATACCCCTTAACCTAAAAACCCTCTCTATATAACGAAAAACTAGTCTAAAAATAACCTAGACTCTAAGACCCTAGGACCTAAGAAGGAGCACCATTTGGAACAAGAGAAACCCCCTTCCTGCCCCCCACACATCTTTCTTCTCTTTCAGAATTAAACGCCGATGGTAGCCATTTTTGGGACCTTCATCAGCTTAAAGAACACCTATATCCTTAACATATAGACCCTCCAGCTGCCCAATTTCAAAACCACCAAATCAGAGACCCCATCTGCCGCCGCTTCCGTCTCCGGCAAGCTGGCCGGCGAGTCATCGAGCTTCAACACCCATCCCTGTCACCATCTCTCGTAACCAAGAGCTGTACTTCCTTCTCTGCAATGCCAACCAGCTAATTCAGTTGATCCAATTTTATTCTGTCAGTAGACCTCTAATTCAGTTGTTATCATATTGAAATACCAACAAAAAGGGCATGTATCTTTTTTATAAACTGGATTTACGTTAATGTATTAAATGAAACTTTTGTTATCGTTGTTTTTCTGGTTCGTGAAATAATGTATATAAAGCTCTGAGATTTAGCTTCTGCTTGTATGGTTTTGATGATTGAGTTGATATGGTTTGATTTGTGTCAATGATTTGTGCATGAGTTTGAGTATACATAGCCAGTAATGCATTTGGTCTTAAGGTTTGGTATTGTAAAATTTGTCTTCCTTTATCACATATTTTATCATGTATAGTCAGTTCCTAGCTCTAGTTTTATCATTTGGTCAAATTATTTTCTGACGTTGGCATAACCATTTTGTAATTTTTTATCAATCTTTAAATAATCCTCTTCCTCTATTGACTTGTAATTAGTACTGGATAAAAAGCTCCCATAAATCGTGGGTCTCTCAATAATCTTGGCTTAGGAAATACATAACTCACAAATGGATGGTTTACTTTAGGTGCGTATTAATAACTTGTTATTGTGATTATGTACATGTTCGCGTGACATAATTACGATCTTATAAATAAAATCGGAGTATGCGTTCGCGCAACTTCAACCAAACTTCTCTTATCAAAATAGACAAAGCGTTATTAATTGTGGACACATTCGCGTGACATAATTTTTGACGCGCCAAAGAAAATAAGTATACGTACGCGTAACTCAATTCTTTAATTACGAATAAATCAAGTGATTAAAAGCATTAAAAGAGGTGAAAGCACATGGGTTCCAAAATGAGTAGTTAAGCAATTTGATTAAGCCAAATATGATCAAAGCGACCGTGCTAGAACCACGTAACTCGGGAATGCCTAACACCTTCTCCCGAGTTAGCAGAATTCCTTACTCGGAATTCAGTGTTCGCAGATAGTAAATAGAGTCAATTTTCTTCTATTCGGGATTTTAAACCGGTGACTTGGGACAACATAAATTATTCCAAATGCCGAATCTAATTTTTAAATGATAATCCTATTTCGATTGTCACTTAAATTGGAGAAAACTC
The DNA here is from genome assembly GCA_026770625.1 of Nicotiana glauca. Lineage (NCBI taxonomy): Eukaryota > Viridiplantae > Streptophyta > Magnoliopsida > Solanales > Solanaceae > Nicotiana > Nicotiana glauca. The sequence goes on along the minus strand of MU748117.1, from coordinate 63,419 downwards.
CCTTATACCACTTTCTCGGGGGTGTAGTAAAAAGGAGATGTGATAGCTCTGGCAACTCTGCTATATACGTGTGATTTTTGACCCTCCCCAAGATTTTACATATTTTAGCATTTAAATACTTATTTTAAGTCTAATATAGTTATTTCAACTAATTTTTGATGTTTTAAGTTTATTTTATCACAAAAAAAAAATTACAAAAAAAAAGGTTTCATTAATGTTTTGTAATCATTTTTTAATCTTGAAAAAAATACCAAAAAATAGGTTTGGTTTAACGATTAGTCTTATCTTAATACTTATTTTACATCCGTAGGATTAATTGGTAAATGAGGTCGTATTTTTAGTCTTGTTCACGGAGAAAGAATAAAATTTAGGCTCAAACAATCCATTTTTAAGCTTTATTTTCGGACCTAGCACATGACAACACAAGACCAACACCCACTAAGCTATCCCCAAGTACCTAAAACCTAGAATCCCTAATAAAAATGAGCCTAGACCTGTACTATAGAGGGGTTTGCCATTTTGACACAAAAAAGAAAGGGATTTTTGATCATCTTCTTTTTCAGGAGACAAAACAAAAACAGACCGTAGACCCTCTAAAATCAGAGGCAGCAACTCGCACAAATGACCCCCATCTCAAAATCATCAAACCATTCATCTACCGTTATTGCTGCGATCCCGTCCCACCACCAGCGATGGCCATGTTACTGCTGCGACGGGGTGAACAACAATCCCTAGCTGCTACCCAGCTCACTGGAAAACGATCAAATCTACCCTTTCTTCTTAATAATCCTCTTCCTCTATTGACTTGTAATTAGTACTAGATAAAATGCTCCCATAACTCGTGGGTCTCCAATAATCATGGCTTAGGAAATAGATAATTCACAAATCGATTGTTAAGCATATTAATAACTTGGTATCGTGGTTGTGGATACATTCGTGTGACATGATTACGATTTCTAAAAACCAAAATTGGAGTATGCGTTCGTGAAACTTCGGCCAAACTTTCTTAATAATAACAAAGCGTTATTAATTGTGAACACGTTCGCATGATATTATTTTTGACGCGCCAAACAAAATGGGTACACGTACGCGTGACTCGTTTTGAGATAATTTCTTAATTAAAAATGCAAATGCACGTAGGTTTTAAAATTAATAATTGTTCAATTTGATTAAGCCAATTATGATCAAAGTGACCACGCTAGAACTGCAAAACTCGAGAATGCCTAACACCTTCTCTCGGGTTAACAGAATTCCTTACCCGAATTTCTGTGTTCACAAACCGTAGATAGAGTCAATTTCCTCGATTCGGGATATTAAACCAGTGACTTGGGACACCATAAATTATCCCAAGTGGCGAGTATGATTTTAAATAAATAATTCTGTTTCGATTGTCACTTAAATTGGAAAAAGCTCTCATATACCCATACGGGGATAGAAAAAGGAGGTGTGACAATCACTGCCGTGACAAGATCCACAAATGAGCACACTTCAGTACAGTTGGGCTGCTTTATTGACTTTCACAGATAAAAGACCACTTTTTCATCACCTACCTGGAAGGTGAGTTTTCCTTCTTCCACATCAACTAAGGCCTTCCCTGGTGCAAGAAAATGTCTTCCCAAGATTATAGGCACCTCAAAATCAACCTCGCAGTCAAGAATCACCAAGTCAGCCGACAAGATAAATTTGTCCACCCGGACAAGAACATCATCAATTATACCCAATGGCTTCTTTGTTGTTCTATCTGTCATTAGAAATCTCATGGAAGTCGGCCTCGGTTTCCCAATACCCAAAGACTTAAAAACTCAGTAAGGAATCAAGTTGATACTTACCCCCAAATCACATAGAGCTTTTGCAAATTTTGCACTCCTAATAGTGCGAGGAATTGTGAAAGCACAGGGGTCTTCTAGTTTCGGAGCTATTGAGTGCACTATTGCACTAACTTGGTGGCTCATCTTGATAGTTTCACAATCCATGAATGTTTTATTTGTCACCAAGTCTTTCATGAAGTTAGCATAACCCGACATTTGCTCTAGAGACTCCACCAAAGGCACATTAATGGATAAGCTCTTCATCATGTCAATGAATTTCTTAAATCGATTCTCATTTTTCTATTTCGCAAGCCTTTGAGGATAAGGTGGAGGTGGTCTTCACAAAGGAGACTTGGCTTTAGGCACAACCCTATTCGGCATGTCTATTACGTGTTCCCCACACAGATTCACGTCATTCTGAGTTTCCACCTTGTTATTTTGGATTTCAATCCTCACTTATTCATTTAAGTTTTCATCAATCACATTCTCAACCACCAAAGGGATCTCATCCTCTTGTAACTCAACTTCCTCACTCAAAGTTTCTTTATGTTTGGAGAAATTCATATCACCGCCTCGTATACTTCTTATAGTTACCGCCATTATATGCCTGATATTGTTCCCACCCATCATGTTTACTATCGTATCACTAGGTAGAGCCCTATTAGGGAGAGTATTCAAGGATTGTGAGATTTGGCCTAATTGAACCTCAAAGTTTTTGATTGAAGTATTGTGGAATGCAAACTGGGCATCAGAGTTAACATTCTTTTTCATCATCTGTTCAAACATCAGTTCGATTCTCCCCATTTCATGGTTCGATGAACTAGGACCTTGGGATGGAAATGGGGTGGATTGTTGGGTTGTTGATACATCGGGGGCCTTTAAAAGCCTTGCCCTCAATTTCTATTACTGCTATTGTTCTAACCACCCTGATTGTTGTTTCCAACCTAGTTGTTGTTGTTTCCACTCCAATTACCCTGATTGTTCTGATTATTTTTCTGGTTGCCCCAATTTGGATTTTGGTTATTGTTCCCCCAATTAATGTTCCCTTGATGTTGTTGATTTCCCTAATTGCCTTGGGATCTCCATTGTTATTGGTGGTTAGAAGAATTTCCCCTTTGGCCTTGATAGTTGTTCACGTATTGCACTTCTTTATTCTGCTCATCATAACCATCATATTGCAATCCACCACTATCTTGGTCATATTGATCCAAACTACCATGGTTCTGTTGGCTTCTTTGTCTTCTTTTGTTCACTAGTATGTTGAAACCCTCCATAACATTTACTTCCGGAGGAATTTGAACATGCTGTAATTATGCCTAAGCTAGCTGGTTCATTGTTTTTATAAGTTCTGCTATTGCCTGCCCATGATCATGGAGCTTTTTTTGCAAGTGAATGACCGTGTGGTCACCCTGTGGCACATTTGCTCTACTTTGCCAAGCGGAAGACGTGTCAACCATCTCATCCATTATTTCATTAGCCTCATTATATGGTGTGTTCATGAAATTTCCCTCGGCGAGTTAGCTCACTATGCACGGATTAGTTATGTTAATGCCCCAGTAGAATGTCTGTTGTATCATTCATTCAGTCATATCATGATTGGCACATTCCTTTACCATAGTTAGGTATCTTTCCCATATCTTATGCAATGGTTCGTTGGGCTCCTGTTTGACTTAAGATTTCATCCCTCAAAGTTTCCATGTGCCTCAGCGAGAAAAATTTGGCAATGAATTTACCCGCCACCTCATCCCAAGTAGTGATGGAATGGTTGGGAAGCCGTTCAAGCTAGTCCAAAGCCTTCCCTCTAAGTGAAAAATAGAATAGTCTTAAACGAAGTGAATCCTCTAACACATTTGTTTGCTTGCTCCCCCAACAGGTATCCACAAAACCATTAAGGTGTTTTTAAGCATTCTGATGGGGAGAACCTGCAAAATACCCTCGCTACTCTAACAGGGTCAACATCAGATTTGTGATTTGAAAATTGCTCGCCTGGATCCGAGGTGGGACAATTGCACTAGCATATCCTTGGTTTGGAAGCACCTGAGGAGCCACTCTTGGAGGTGGCGGGGGAGGGTCTGGAACATTATCATTGGCCTAGCGGCCTCTCCTTTGTCCTTGAGGTATTAGAGGCACCTCATCATCTCTGTTATCATCAACCTCCTCCCCTGGGATCACATTTCCAAGAGGGACATTATTGTTGTTATTTCACGCCATGTTTGTACCCGAATTGGCTTCACACACAAATTAGTATCATAGAAGGACAGAAAAATAATACACAAAACTGTTTAGATAGATAGCCAAAACCGTTAGCTCCCTGGCAACGTCACCAAAAAGTGATCGGGTCCAACCCTAGACCACTACAAAATGGCAAGATCGGTCGATGCAATTTTTACCCCGAGAAGGTCGGGATCGAATCCGTAGGGAGCTACATTGTTTGGGATTTGGATTCGTATTTAAACTAGCAGTGCGTAGTGCTCTTAATTACACTTCCAATCATAATTATTCGTTTGTTACTTCTACTAATGAGATGGTAAATTAAACTAAGAATAAATTCTTGTAAGGTTTTCTAAATGAATAATGAGGCACTAGGGAACTGACTTTCTCCTAGGTGAATACTTGACAGGTTCTAAAGCCTAAGTCAAAGTTGTTAGGTTGGGGATTGCGATATAGGCATTGCACGGAACTACGCACTTTATACCTCTCGTTAGCTAGAGTGACTTTGCCCTAATTGACTTTCTCATGACCAATTGGATGTCAAAATTGTGCAAGCAATATAGGCTCAAGTCGGGTATTACCATTTCTATGTTTAACTCTTTAATTGGGGCTATCAACCTCTTGAATACAAGCTCATTCCATGTTGGACTAATTTTCCTATACTCAAGCTCTCTTTCTCAAGAAGAGCCCCAATTAAAAAGGCACAAATTAGTGTTTTCAACCACTAATTCAACATAGAAAACAAAAATCAGTCCAAATATCAACCACCCATAAATATCTAAGCCTTAAAACACAAGACCCATCAAATACCCACACTAGGGTTGAGCCACAACCCTAGCTAATGGGTCTAGCTAAAAGATATCAGATATTTAGATGAAGAGTAAACCATATAATATATTTACAAGCTAAGAATTAAAGATTCAATGTTGAACTAGCTACAAAGTTACTCAAAATAGGTCCAAAATGGCCTTCAAATGCTCAGCTATGAATTGGATAACCTAAAATATGAAAAAGAAGTATTTACACAAGGACAAATTTTAATACCTCTGATGGAGGTACCGCGGATCGCGAAAAATACACCGCGGGCGCAGTAAGGCTTTTCGCTTGACATTTATTCTCTGAATCTGGCAACCACGGACCCCATAAAATGCATCGTAGCTGCAGTGGCTTCACCGCAAACCGCATAAAATATATTGCGGTGGTGGTGTCTTGAAACATCAAAAGTCTTGAGCTCTCTGAATCTCCTTCCTGTAGACAACAACAAATGGTTTGCGGCCATGGTGAGGCTACTTGGACACGGAGAATCTTTCACGGACCGCACTGTCTAACATAACAAGGATTGCACCTCTCCGAATATCCTTACCGTGGACCGCACAAAATGGACCGGGGCCGTGGAGGGTCTGTTATAGTTGTAGTAGATTTTATGCTGCAGCTGTGCTTTGACTTGTTTTTGGTACTTGTGCAGGTTTCACTCCTTTTTGAGTTGGTTTTGACTTCTTGACATTTTCTTGACCAAACCCTGCAAACAAGTACAACATGTAAGCCTTTGGGACTATTTGTATACATTTTTAATCCAAACTCAAGTAAAAAGAAGTATAAAATGAACTAGAATCCCCAGCTATCAACCATGCCCGCCATGATACTTGCACATCAAATATGGGTATATTTTAGAATGATCGGTTTGTATTGGTCTACGCTACATAGAAACTTGGATCCTTCTAATCGCCGATAAAATACCCAATGTGTCAATTCTAAAGTTATATTCTAATAACTGAGGTGCCTTTGTGGGATCGGCATGCTTATTAAAACCACTTTTTCTCGTTAGTGCCCGAGAATTCTGTCCTCGATCACTTCTACGATCATTCCGAGCAGATTGCATCCTGAACCATTGTTCCTTCGATCTGTGGTATATGGATGATATCATTCTCTGTTTGACCTTGGCTCATTGTCGATGTCCTTCCGGGTCTTAACTACTGACCTGTTGGGATGTACTGAACGAAAAGGGACTCCTAATTGGTCGTTCTCGACCCTGATCTTCGACTGATATCGATTGTGCACATCTGCCTACGTTATAGCTAGTTATTCGATCAAATTTTGTTTCAAATAACATGATGCTATCGAACTCCGCTCGTTTATCCGTTGGGTAAAGATTGAACGGCCCAATCTTCTATGACTGATGGCAACTCTATGCGTTCCATTGGGAATTGGGATACTAACTCCCTCAGCATTTTGTTGTTCCTTTTTCTTACCTTGAAAAGGTCCAATTTTCTTGTTACAACCTTCATGGCCCCAGTGTGTGCCTTTATGAAAGAATTTGCTAATATGGAAACTGAGTCGATGGATTTTGGCGGCAGGCTGTGATACCAAATCATTGCTTCCCTTGAAAGGTTCTCTCTAAACTTTTTCAACAACACATATTTGTTCTCATCATCTTCTAGATCGCTTCCCTTGATGGCACATGTATATGAAGTAACGTGCCTTTTTGGATTAGTGATCCCATTATATTTTGGTATATCTGGCATACTAAACTTCTTTTGAGTAGGCTTCGAAGCCGCACTTTGAGGAAATAACTTTTGTACGAACTTCTTCGAATCCATCCCTTTCAAGATTAGCGGTGCCCTCGGTATCTGATCAACTCGAGAGTTGTATGTCTCTAATTTTATATCATTAGCTTCGATTTTCTTCTCTCATGACTTGATTCTCGTGGTGAGCTCCTCGAGCATTTTCATTACTGCACAATTAGTGCTGATCCATTACTATTCGACCTGTCTAGCACTAGCTTGGTACAGTGAATGATTTCAGGCTCAACCTTACTCGGAGTTCTATGTTGATTTTGAAGCTAAGCGATAGTAAACTGCTGAGCCTGTAGCATCTCAAATATCACCTGGAGACTAACTTCTCCATCTCCTCTACCCCATGCACCTTGGCCACAAGATCGGCCTTCCCAACGTACACTTTATTCGGGGTCAGCGCCCAGCTCCGTATTTAAAGAAATGTGGGAATTGACATCGACTATATCGGCCACTAGTACTTCCTCGAGATTAGCCGATGGACAATCAGCTCCTGGAGAAATTATATTATCGTTCTCCCTGTGAAACCCGAGACCATAATCACCATGTACGAGTGTGTTTTGTGAGTTTGACATGTTTTAACATGGAAGCAAAAATACTTGACAAGAACAAGCGTGAAATAATGTGTGTTATCAGAATTTGCACCAAATAATCTCTATTATCCTTATACCTATAGTGGGCGCCAAACTATTTACCCTAAAATTCGAGTAACGATTAAACTTATATTGTGGTTTTTAGGATATGTGATTCAATCCAATCCCAATTGATAAACAAAGAATTAAATAGATAAATTAGAGAATAAACTTAATCCAACCAGTATGTTAGCCAAGTCTCAACCTCAAGTTGCGATATCCTCGAGGTGGAAGGAAAAGTAAAATAACTCTGATGAACAGCAGGTTAAAAAGCAGGAAAGTAATGAATGTATGTATTCTTATCAGTCAACAACGATTCTTAGAAATGAATGGGATCCATGTTTATATAATAGGGGAGTTGTAAATAAGGTATACTTCTAATTACAGTAGAAAATCATGTCAACATCTAATTAACCGTTGTAGATCGATCTGTTCCGAGATTCACATCACGATTCTCGTTCAATCCCAGATATCTCGACTTTTCCATTATCAAGCCATTCTAGTGTCCCTTGAAGTCTTCCTCTTTCTGTCCGTAATCAAGGTCGACCTCGGGATAACTCGATGTCCTTTCTGTTTTACGTGATATTTCTATCTCGATCAAAGAATGAAATCGGGTAGCCCCAATTTCCGCAATCGGGTAGCCCCAATTTCCGCCATATACATACATACATACATACATGTATATACATACATACATACATACATGTATATACATACATACATACATACATGTATATACATACATACATACATACATGTATATACATACATACATACATACATGTATATACATACATACATACATACATGTATATACATACATACATACATACATGTATATACATACATACATACATACATGTATATACATACATACATACATACATGTATATACATACATACATACATACATGTATATACATACATACATACATACATGTATATACATACATACATACATACATGTATATACATACATACATACATACATGTATATACATACATACATACATACATGTATATACATACATACATACATACATGTATATACATACATACATACATACATGTATATACATACATACATACATACATGTATATACATACATACATACATACATGTATATACATACATACATACATACATGTATATACATACATACATACATACATGTATATACATACATACATACATACATGTATATACATACATACATACATACATGTATATACATACATACATACATACATGTATATACATACATACATACATACATGTATATACATACATACATACATACATGTATATACATACATACATACATACATGTATATACATACATACATACATATATGTATATATAAATACATACATACACATACACACATATGGATCGTTCTTCGTTAACGAATGTCTAAACGTGGTGGACCTAAGCTACTTGAATAATTACAACGTTAAATGAGTGCCTGACATTATAAATTAAAGCGGTGCCCAGTATTAATGTTTTCTGTCTTTATTAGCCGAATAATGTAGTGGTGGGGCCTTCTGCTTTATCAAAGTCTTCTTTCTTCATTACCACAATAATTGTGAGAGACGAGGCTTTTTATGATTCCTTCGGACTTTCTCTTTTCTTTTATTCTTATTACTATTGGAAGATTCTTCCACCATCGTTTTAATTGTTGCAAATATTTTTCTACTTCAAGAGAACTATGTTCAAATAAGAAATATTAACGTCATACTTGGTGGAAGTATAAAAATATCTGATGAAAAATTATACATAGATAGATCGGATGATTTCTCCATGGTATCAACAAGCAATACTATGGAAAAAGAAATGGTGATAGCAGGTGAATCTCAAAGATATTGAAGACACTGAAGAAGTGAAAAAATATTTGTGGGATTGTGGGATCATCTCAAAATGCTTCAAAGTGTTAGGTATTTTCTTGATTTTTTTACCGTATTTAGTTTTTCTTTCTCTTGAAGGATAGGGCAAAAAAATTATTATAATTGGGTTTTCCTATTTAGAAGAAAGCATAAATCTCCATTATTTGGCTAGTCACTTTTCTTGGAGGAAAAGGTTTTAAACTTCTATAAATTGAGGATCCTTTCTTCTCATTCAGCATCATTCACAATGTAGCCATATATGGTTAGAGAGTCGTGTTTAAGTGAAGAACATTATGGGATAAGTGTTAGGGTATCACTTGTGTTTGCCTCTTATAAAAATTGTTCTCTCGTTATTTTGTACAACCCTATAATAAATAAATACATGTACAACTTAGATGGTGCTAGTTGACGTACGGTTGTTGTCGAGTTGCATTGACGAATTGAGATATGTTATGTCTATATATTCTTTCTTTTTGGCATGACCCATATGATACAACGAAATGAGCAAGCACGCAACTTTCACAAATAATTCTATTCTTAGAAGTACTAGGGTTTCCTATGTTCTTGATTCTCCATGTGTCCCACTATCACATTGTCTACTCATGGGTCTCATGACATTCCGAGAGATCTTATTGACTTACTTTATTACGCACTGCACTCATTTACATACGTATATTGACCCATGACCAGATGACGTTATATAGGTATAAAGTATATGTATATGTAGTATGAGAAATGGTTATGGCGTTATATATGCACTTCCACCAGATCAGTTGATATACGTTGATGATTTCGTCAACAAAAACCGAGATGATATGATGGGATGCCCTTAGAGGCTTGATGATGTTATGTGTGTGTATACCTATGCATTGTATGATATTTATATACACATGTATGACATTATAAATGTTTCATAATTCACAGAGCTATTCAGACTTACAAGTTGAGTACTTTACTGTAAGGCCCCGTAAGATTTTGTGCTTAATACCTAGTAGCTCGTAGTGCCAAGATCCGAATATATTTTAGGAATGTCTAAGATTTTTTGCGGCGATCAAGCTCGCCGCGGTTCAGACCCTTTTTACCGAATTTGCACTTAAAAACCAAGAATCAAAATTTTCCAGAAAATTTCCATTATGCGGTCCAAAATGCGGTCGCATATCAGGTATGCGGACCGCATTTCTGCGTTTTTGGGACACTTCTGATGTCCAATCTATGAACCGCATTTTGATTCTGCAATCGCAAAGTGCGACCGCAGATCCTACTCGGGCTTCTAACTTTCTAAAATTTAAACCCGACCTCCTTTTTAATAATACACCCCAACCCCTCATTTTAATCACATTACTGGCTAAAATTAGAGAGAAGGGAGAGGGGGTTCTTGAGAGAGAGTCTCATCCTCGTCAATTGATTTTCCAAAGTCATCCAAGCCCGAAAAAAATTTCAACTACTTGTCTTCATCTCCATTCTTGCAGGTATGGCCCCCAACTCTTTCTTATTGATTTTCAGATTTTAATAAAAAGGGAGATTCTTATGTATTGATTCTTGGTAATAGGGGTCGAAACACTCATGCATGACTATTAAAACCAAAAATCAAGTAAGAGTAATTAGGTGGGAGTAAAGAATTGTGTAAAGGAGGGTAGATAACCTAAATATGTTCAGGTAGTGATTGCGAACTTTGATTCTAAAAATTATGTATTAATTTGTGCACTAGATTGACGTTGCAAGGATTTTTGGTAAAGTTTGAAGTAGATATTAAAAGGGAATTCGGCTCCAGGTATGTATAGCTAACCTTGATCTTTGTAGAATTGCCTTGTGTGGTTTACGAATATTTGGTATGTGATATCTGCATGGCTTATTCATGAAATTATTGTTATTGTGCTTGTATTAACAATTGAGGAACAAATGACGAAAAAAATCGCAAATGATGCGAATAACTGTGATAACCACATCTATGGCTTATTGTTGTTGTAATGTAAAACATATGTGAGTTGTTGGATATGACGGAAATTAGTATTGATGGCTATGGAAATACTCGTAAATTATTGATGTTATTTCTTAAGATGTATTGTTGTTGATCTTTGTGAAGTGTTGATTGTTGTTGTATTGACTGGTGAATTGTGACTGTACGGTGGGATCGGGTTGTGCGCCGCAACACGAAGTTATAAGGTGCGGGTTGTGGTGATAAGGGTGGCCGAGGTAATAAGGGTGGAAAATGATCGAAATCACTATTGAAATAAACATTTGAGAAAATTGTGAAATCATTGGCGTGGAATTGTGGAAGGGGAAACAGAAGAGATTGAAAACTTGTTTGGCTTGATTGTTCCTTTCCTTGTGCATATGATTATTGTTTCTATTATGGTTACCTACTTGTATATGACTTGATTTTACTTGGAGCAAGTTTGTTCATACATACCAGTACTATTCAAGCGTACTGACCTCCCTTTTTCCAGGGGCGCTACATTCGTGTTATGATTGTAGGTGGATCCATAGCAGGTACTCCAGTCCACCGACCGTAGCTCTTCATCCCTTCCCGTCAGCTGAACTGGTGAGCCCCTTTCCTTTCGGGGCCCGGTGTGTCTCATGCCGCTTCTGTTTTGGGATCTTATTTTGATATGTGTATAAGGTATAGCCGGAGCCTTGTTACCGGAAAGTACGTTATCATCCCTTTTTTTTCATGTGTAGAGTCTCCGTAGACAGGAAATGTAGGTCATGAACTTGGGTAATATGTTCTTGAACGTTGGGCTATGTAAAGTGTAAATCACGCTATGAATCATGTACTATATGTATGTTTTGTAATAAAAAGGTGTTTTGATTGTAAATAGTTACTTCTCTTGGCTAGTAAGTAATGAAAAATGGGGGGTAACACATGGGGTAGGACAGGCACCCAGGTCCGCTTGACTGGGGCTACATGGTCGAGTGCCGGTCATGTCCCTCAGATTCGGGGTGTGACAGTTGTAGGCTATCAGCTCAGTGAAAGGTGTTGCACTTCACTTGCTCTAGAGTTGCCTATTTGGTTAGTATAATTTGGACATGTATTGATTCATATGACGGGGCCCTATCCCGACCTATATGAAGTTTATGTACTCTTAGATGCTTGTAGACATATATCATGTATATGTATACTTGTATGGCCTTGTCGGTCTACGTTTTGAGTATACGAATAATCATATCGGCCTTATAGACCCGTATATCACAAGTATAAGTTTCTATATCATGTTGGATCGTCCTATGCCTAGTATTCCCTTATGTTTTATTCTGGTTATCTCTTCAAGGCCCTTCTGGCCCATTTATTCGTGATGGTATGATTAAAAAAATACGTTCCATTGGTATTCTATTGGGTAAGGCACCAGATGTCCGTTGGGGCCCATCGATTTCTGTATGACACCTGATATATTTTATTCTAACACAAAGCGGCTAGGTAATATGGCTCAGTCTTGTAAGGCCCCGTGAAATCCGTACTCAAAAACCCGGATTTCATGGTTCCAAGTTAAAAAGTCAAGAATAGGTTTCCAAAAAAATGCAAGAAATGCGGTCCTGAATGCGGTTGCATAATCGAAATGCGGATCGCATATCTGCCGCAGAATGTTGGCTAAAATCAAAGTCAATTATGTGTCGAAATGCGGTCGCATAATCAAAATGCGGACCATATAGTTGTCGTATATTTTCCTTTGAATTTTGCGAGGGTCAGTTCTGCGGTGCAAAGAACCTGAATGCGGACCGCATTCTTACCGCAGACTGAGTCATAATGTTTAGTTTTTGGGGAAGCATTTTGCGGTCCATTATGCGAACCGCATGTTAACTATGCTATCACATATTTGACTCGGGGTTCCATTTTTCTAATTTTCATTTTAAGCATTCTTCTGAGCATTTCTAGAGAGAGAGAGAGGGTTCTTAGAGAGGAAAAGTCTCCCCATCAAATTACTCCATAAGATTGGGCTAAATCCTTGAAGAAAATCAAGTGAAAACCCCTAGACCTTCATCTCAAGAGGTAATATTTTATCACCCCAACTCTTGTTTGTTTTATTCTTAGATAAGGGGGTCACTAGTGAGGTTATTCATGGGTACAATAATGGATTCCTTGCATGCAGGTTAAACCTTAGAGTAGTGGGAGGTGGTGAATTAAAGAAGGGTGCAAAGTGATTTAAATTGCTCTAAAAAAGGGACCAAAGATCATATTGCACCTCTAGGATTTGTAAATATGCTTGAACCAAGCTAGAGTCTCAATCTCATATCTAATTCTCGATTTAATTTGTAATTCTTACTCAATAGATAGAAGTGCTAAGAGTTCCAAAAATTGTAAAAGAGTAATGAAAATCTTTATTGACGTATGTATGGCTAAAATCCCCTTTTTATTAGAAATTGAGCTCCGTCGTCATTTACGAAAGTATGGTAAGAGTTGAATTGGCTAGTGTATTGATTGTTATTATGCATTAATTGATTTGCATGTATCTATACATATTCGTGAAGGATGTGCCTCAATGTGAATAATGTACCAATCTTGACAATTAGAAAATAATGAAAAGTACAGTTATGTGTTGAAGTATTTGGGCTATAAACCAACATTGAAACAAAGAGGTATTCGTGCTAGCTATGTGCTCACTTACCTGTGATTGCAAATCGAATTATCCTTGATATATGTGTCTACGATCACAACTTGTAAAATGAATGTTGAAAAGGGGAAACGATGTGATGATGGTGGCCATGAGTGTCCCAGGAATTGTTATGATATGTGTGGGATAAAGATCGGAAGCGTTCGCTAATGAAAATGGAGTAATGCCTCTAATGAGGTGACCTAACCGATCGTGTTGTGATCGGATACCATGCCGCACACATGGTGGTAATGTGCTGATATTGAATTCCGGACAAGGGAAATGAAATATGGATTGAAAGTAATGCCTCCAATGAGGTTACCTAGCCGGTCGGGTCGTGACGGTACTCTGCTCGAGAATGGTGATGGTAATGAGAACAGTGGTGAACATGTGACATAAATGTCCTAATCTATGTTGTGGAAATTGTATGAAAGATTATATGAATTGCTTCTTTAATTTGCCCATATTAGTTGCTTGTATCTGTTTGATAGTATTTTCTAGTAAAATGGTGTTTAGTTATACATACCAGTGCAATTCAAATGTACTGATGTCCCTTTAACCGGGGCGCTGCATTCGTGTTATGATTGTAGGTGGATGTATAGCAGGCACTCTAGTCCACCGGAAGTAGCACCTCCTCCACTTTCCGTCAGCTGTATGGGTGAGCCCATTTCCCCTCGGGGCCCGGCGTGGCTTATGCCACTGTTCTTCCCGGAGTACTATTTTTGTATTTGTGTAAGGTATAGCCGGAGCATTGTTGTCGGCATTTCTGCATTATTCTTCAGTTATATTTAGGGGCTCTGTAGACAGGTTGTGGGTACTGTCGGGTATTGGAAATTAAAATAGAAATATTGATGTTTGGCAATGATGTATATAACTTGTAATACCCTTAAAGTGGCGAAATAATGTTGCTAATGAGACTGAAATGGAAATCGTTAATTATATGTTCGATTAATGGAGTCTATCCCTTATTTAATTATGAATTGGGTTGGGTAGTATGTATAAAACCTGTCAGGCTTGCTCAGTCGGGTTTACTCGGTTGAGCGCCGGTCGCGCTCCTCGGATTCGGATTTTGGGACGTGACAAGTCTAATAATCCATGTGACAAAAGTCTGGAAGATCTTGTTGGCTAAGAATACCTTCCATGGCAGGTATATGTGTTACCGATGCATCCAAGTCATTGTCTAGAAGGAAAATACATAAAGTAAGCTCAACATTCCACATTTGGATGATTTGTTTAATAATATTCTCTTCAATATGTAATTTCATGTGGGGAATCTTACAAATTAAGAAAGAAAGAAAAGTGCCATTTCAAGTCAAATGACCTTTGTTTTAATGGCTGTTCCGGCAGAGAAAGAAGGCGGGTCCCAAATGGGAACTAATTGCCAATAAGCAGATATAATAAGTCTAAAGTGTTGCTAGTCACTTTCTTCTAGATATCTCACCCTTTATTAGTTGAATTCTTTTCCATAATTTGTCTCAACTCTCAAGTGTTGATGCTCCACAGAAGCTCACTGAACGCAAAATCACAACACAATTGTAGTTTCTGGAAATTTAAATGTATGTCGATGTCCCTTTATATTCATAAAAACCGTTTGTCATTCATTTTTACATGCATTTCTATTTCAATCTAATTTGGCTTTTTCTGTGTCGTTCCTCGGCCGACTCATCAAGATTGGAGGCATAAAACCAAAATATAATCGGACACCTTTTTGAAACAAAATCTTCATATATAATTTTTAAATCTATTTTTTCTAGGTTTTTGAGACGTAAAGTTTATTTCTTTTGTAAAATATTTAATCATTCAGAGCTCAGGTTCAACAGGACGGGTAGGGAAACAGTATGATGTTCTAAACGTCAATAACACACGGGGGGAGGGGGGGGAAGGCGGGGAGTGATTTGTGTGGTACCTAATTTTTGCACTAGAAGAACCTGATTCTTCTAGATGTACTTACTATAACTGTTTGCGGAATTAAGAGCGCATAAAGTAAAGAACACAGAGATTTTTACGTGGAAAATACCTGGCTCAAAAGGTGAAAAAATTACGACTTACTACTCAGTAGGATTTTTTCAAACTTTCACTAAAATCAGTGAGCCAAAAACAACATTTACAAACTCTTGTAAACCTAAGGATTAAACTCTAATCCCAATGTGGCACACAACCTCAACTGTTGCGACACTTTTAAGTTAACTCTAACCTGAATACTCAAAGTACCTAATACAATTTCTTCTATGAAAGTAAAGGTATAAGTTTTAAACCACCTACTACAATCGAACTAGAATAGAAATAAACACAATGGAACTGGTTCTTCTATCTCGTTCAAGTAGCTGCAGGAGTGCACACTTAATCTCACATAAATTGCTTGCAAAATTGTCTTGCTCTTTTGCTCTCAATTTAGCTTAACTTCTGCGTATTTGTGCATACCTGTAAAAGAGAACAATCATTATTATTTATAGAGTTAATAATCAGAGTTTGATTAAAACTCGAATTGCCGATCCTTCATCAAATTCGAGTCCTAGAACAACTCAAACTCCAATCCTTATCCTTGATCCGGATGTAGTTCTCTTCATATAAGGAGACTTTTTCTCCTTATCCCATATGCAATCTTTTCAATCAGTTCATAAGATATTCAGAAGATATTGCTGGTTGATCCCAAAGGCTTCTCTTCTTCACGTGCATCTAATATGCATGGGCCATAACCACTATATCTCATAAGATGGACCTGGTCCTTCACTGAGTTTATTTTTCATTCTTCAAAACTTCAACTGAACGTGGGCCAATAAATACTTCCTTTTTGATGATGACAAACTCTGTGATTTTATTGATCAGAGAACCTGTGGAACTCAACTAATTATCAACACTTTTACTTAAGATATTTTAACTCATCATTAAGGACCAGATTTAATCAGTTTATAAATATCACTTTTTTCAAAATATAAAGTAAAGCACAATATCTCTTCCCCCTTTTAGCATCATCAAAAAGTTGCATATAATGTGAATCCCAGATTGTAAAAGCTACTCATAGCCATTGGGGCAACTTCAAGTGAAAGCATGGTTTAGTGAAACAATAATCAAACTTGACAAAAACTCAACTATTGAGAACAAAATCATCACAAAGCAAGAGAAAAGCAGATAGTCATTGATAGCAAATGCTTCTACAACCAGTCTACAAAAAGAAAAAAAAGCATTCAACCATGAGCAAAAACAAGCAAAGAAAAATCCCTAATCTGGGTCACTAGGGGGGGGTTACTAGACTGGTTCAAGGAAAGTGGTGGAGGACCTAAGACTTAGAGGAGCTAGATTGTTGGGATTGGAGAAGATTGAGCATTGTTTAAAGCATCCCTTCACCCTTTTCCTTTTCTTTTGCTAGCTCATCTTTCACGTTATTCCTCTCATTTTCAAGTTCAGCAACTCGAACCTTGAGCCTAGCAATCTCAGCATCCTTTGTCCCACACTCTTGAACCAAAGCCCTAAACTTGCTGTTCACTGGTGTCTTCAAAGATGAACCAGTTTCAACTGGGGTTACACTGAGGCGATAGTCATAAGCATGCAGGGTTTTGACACCAAATTGGTCCTTGCAGGAGGCCATCTCCCATTTCTTCAAGGGAACATTCAACCTATCTAGCACAATCGTCATTATAAACCCATAAGGAGTGGTATGAGCCTTGGAGCCATTTATGATCCAGTCCAGCAACTTGAATATGAAGGCATGCCAGTTAATTTGCTTTCCTCTCACAAGGCATTATAGAAGAACCAAGTCCATGTAGTTAGCAGTATGCCTCCTCTCCTGTCTGGACAGCAGACACTTGTTCACAAATTCAAATAGCACCTTGTGCTCAGGCTTCGTCTCACTCTTCTGTACAAATCTTGCCTCTGGCACATCTTCAGCAGACTCAGTGTCACAAAAGTTCCTGGTGAATTGGAGAGCACTAGGAAGATCATCTAGACAAGGCCACCTCTGGCTAGTGTAGTCATCATAGCCCTCACATGGTATGTCCAGAATTGTCCCCAATTTAGGTGCATCAAATTGCACCTTCACTCCCCTAAACACACTGGTGACTACCCTATTTTTCACAGTGGCATTTGCCATGAACTCGATCAGCTCTTTTCTTGCCAGCCTTCTATCCAGTTGAAGAACCATGTCCTTCCAACCTTCTGTAGCTAGAGCATCCACCAACCTAATCATGCCTGGCTCCTCTAGGTCTTTCAGCAACATCCCCTTCAGAATCTTTCTCCTGCCAAAGATGGAAAATTGATCTTGTTCCTTTTTAGACTTCTCCTCCTCTTCTTATCCACTCCACTCTTCTTTTTCTTCATCAGTAACTTTTATATATTTTCCCTTTATTGCAGACCTAGTTCTTTTGGCCAAGGAGGGTTCAGCAGATATAGATTTTGAAGACTTCTTTGCAGGAGTCTGGGTTCTTTTTGGTTTGGCAGTGGGAATCTCCACAGTTGTACCTCTCTCTTGATGGACCAGTTACATCTCCTCCTCCTCTTCTTCAGCAGCTTCAGAACTTTCCACAACCTTTTCTTTTCATTTTTCCTTCTTCTTTTTCTTGCTTGCCTCTAGGGCTTTCTGCAATTCAGCATCACTTTACCTTACCCTACTTCTAGTAGCTCTCACCTTTGGTGCTGAAAGGATAATATACTTAGGATATGACACCTTGCTCTTCTTTGTTGGCTTATAGGCAGTTGGAGCCTTCTGAGAAGAAACTTTGCGCTTCTTGGGATCATAGCTTGCTCCAACTTTCTTCAGAATGTCAGCCAAGGTTTCTTCCACATATGGACTAGGTGCATCTTTTTGTTTAATCAGATGCACAAGACCTTCAGCAGCCTTCCCAGATTCACTCCCCCCTGGCTTGTTGCCACTCTCCTCATCTCCTCCACAAATTGCAAGAATTTTACCTTTATTTTTCTTTCCCTTCCTCTTCAATTCTCCCTCACTTACATCTCTCACAGATCCCACCAACAGAAACCTATCATCTACTTTCTCAACTAAATTAGAAAAAACATAGCATGTATTTACCTCTTTAGGGGTTTCTTGATTCTTGTCTGATTCAGAAGACCCACGTTCTTCTCCATCACTTGTAGAGACAAAAGCTTCGAACTCGGAGCTTGAGTCAGATGATTCCTTTTCAGAGCTTTCCCCTCTTTGACTAGCTTTCAATTTTTCATTGAGAGATGTTCTCAGAGCACCAGTAGCTACAGTTTTCCTGGCCAACATTTTCTGGCGACGAAACCTAGGTTTTGGGTTTCAACAGGAGGTGTGGAGGATGAAGTATTAGGAGATACTAGCGGGGGAGTACCTAGGTTGTCTCGAGGGTTTGTTATGGTAGAGAATCTTTGGGAATTTTGGAAATGAAGGAGATGATCAGAATTTTGGAGGAAATGAGTGACGGTTATGCGCAAAAAGAAGAGATGTTGTGTGTATTTAAAGAGGGGTTATGATTAAGTGCAGTAACAGCAGGATTTTTCAAAATCAATTAGAGGTCTAATCACATTAGAATTCCGGTCTCTTGGTGATTAATGGGTGACACTGGTTTTTAGGAAAAAATCCAGTTTTAATTAGACTTCTTGGGTAATGAAACCGGTTCAATGCTTAACGGATATAATTTCTGGAGGTTTGGTGATATTAGGACTTTTGCTCATGATTGAAAATTTATCTTTCTAATTGTGCAAAATATAGAAACATACCTGAACTTTCTCTTGAGCATATACTAATGAACCAGGTTCTTCAAGTAAAATTTCTCTTGATCATGCCTCAAATGTCAAAATAGAAAAACTTTGTAAGAGATCAATGAGTCATATAAACACAAGCCACAGGAGTATACTAACTAAAGTATGAAACTGAGTAAGAATTAGTCTAGATATTTACATGATATTAAGAACTCCTAACCACAAAAAAAATTCATTTTTTTTCATTGTGCATTCTGAACTGGAACTTTTAAGTGATCTTAATCATCCCTAATTCTAACATGTTCCTTTCAAAGTTTTCTCTACTTAGTGTTTTAGTGAAGATATCATCTATTTGTTTATCAGTAGCACTGAATTCTATTGAGATTAACCATTTCTCTTAGTTATATCTTAAGAAGTGGTGTCTAGCATCTATGTGCTTGGTCTTTTTATGATGAACATGGTTCTTTGTCATACTTATAGCACTAGTATTATCACAGAATATTTGAATACATCCCATTTCAATTCCAAAGTCGACCAGCTGTTGTTTGATCCATAGCAATTGGGCAACAAGAAGCAGTAGCAACATATTAAGCTTCAGCAGTAGGTAGGGCTACTGAATTTTGCTTTTTGGTAGCCCATGACAAAAGACATGACCCCAGGAAATGTGCCATACCTGAAGTGCTCTTCCTGTCCACTAAGAAACTTGCATAATCAGCATCAGCATATGCTACTAGATCAAAATTACAACCCTTGGGATACCAAAGACACAGATCAGTGGTGCCTTTCAGATATCTCAATATCCTCTTGACAGCAGTCAAGTGTGACTCCTTTGGATTTGCCTGGAAACGAGCACAAAGCCCTACACTGAAAACAATGTCAGGTCTATTGGCAATGAGATACAAGAGTGAACCAATCATACCCCTATACAACTTTTGATCAACTGTTGAACTAGGTTCATCAACATCTAATTTAGTGGCAGTTGCAATAGGTGTATCTATTTCTTTGGAGTCCTCCATTTTAAACTTTTTGATTAGTTCTTTTGTATACTTATGTTGATGGATCATGGTCCCATTTGGGCTTTGTTTAATATGCAAGCCTAGGAAGAAGTTTAGTTCACCCATCATACTCATTTCAAACTCACTTCCCATTAATTTTGCAAAGTCCTTACTCAACCTTTCACTAGTGGCCCCAAATATTATGTCATCAACATATATTTGCACAACAAGGAGGTCTTTACCTTTTTCCCTTAGGAACAAAATGCTATCAATTTTACCTCTTTTGTACCCATGCTCCCGTAGGAATTTTGATAGTCGTTCATACCAAGCTCTTGGGGCGTGTTTGAGCCCATATAGAGCCTTTTCCAGCTTTTACACATGCTCATGACATTCCTTGCTTTTAAATTCTGGAGGTTGGTTCACAAACACTTCTTCCTTGAGGTAGCCATTTAGGAAAGCACTTTTGACATCCATCTGATGGAGAGTGAATTCCACATGTGCTGCAAATGCAATGAAAAGTCTTATTTCCTCTATTCTTGCAATTCGAGCAAAGGTCTCATCATAGTCAATGCCTTCCTCTGGGCTGTAGCCCTGAACCGCCAGCCTTGCCTTGTTTCTTGTAACAGTTCCATCTTCATCAAGTTTGTTCCTGAAGTCCCATTTTGTACCAATGACTGATCTGTCTTTGGGTCTAGCAACTAGATGCCAGACTTGAATTCTTTCAAATTCATTGAGTTCCTCCTGCATAGCATTGACCCAATCTGCATCCTGCAAAGCCTCAACAACATTTTTAGGTTCAATGATAGATAGGAAAGCATTAAAACCACATAGATTCTTTAATTATGATCTGGTTTTGACTCCAGATGTTGGGTCAGTGATAATGTTCTCAACGGGATGAGAACTTTGATACTTGTGACGTTTTACAACCAGCTGGCTTCTACTGGGTGTTTCAGCAATTTGATGAGGAACAGGTTCATGGAAAGATTCCTTTAAGGAGCTTATTTTAATTCCTTTTTGATTTCTTTCCCCTGTCAGGTTGCCCTGTGAGGAAGAACCTGTTCCATTACCTATTCCTTCTGTAGGTGTCACTTTGACTTGAGCTGATGCTTCAGCCACGTCTTTGACCAGTCCAATGGATTCATCTTCATGTTTCTGCCTCGCAGAAAGAATGTTAGTTTCATCAAATACTACATGCACACTTTCTTCTACACACAAAGTTTGTTTATTTTAAACTTTATAAGCTTTGCTATGTGGAGAATATCCCAAGAATACTCCCTCATCACTTCTCGGATCAAACTTTCCTAGGGAGTCTTTTCCATTACTATACACATAGCACTTGCAACTAAAAGCCTTAAGATGGGATATGTTTGGTTTTCTCCCTTTAAGTAACTCATAGGGAGTCTTCTCTACTAGAGATCTGTTCATGCATCTATTTATGATGTAACATGCAATGTTTACAACCTCTGCCCAGAAGCTGTGAGGCAATTTTCTAGACAGTAACATTGTTCTAGCCATATCCTCAAGAGTTCCATTTTGTGTTGGAGTCCTGGGGGCAGAGAAATTGTGATCTATGCCATTTTTATCATAAAATTCAGCAAACTTAGAGTTCTCAAACTCAGTTCCATGATCAGACTTGATGGATGCAAGATGATTTC
Organism: Nicotiana glauca; assembly: GCA_026770625.1. NCBI lineage: Eukaryota > Viridiplantae > Streptophyta > Magnoliopsida > Solanales > Solanaceae > Nicotiana > Nicotiana glauca. The sequence continues at coordinate 41,404 of MU748117.1, read as the reverse complement.
CTAATTGTTTCTGAGTCTTCCTAACAAATGCAAAAAACATGTCAAATGTTTCATCTTTGGAAGTTAGAAATAAAGCCCAGGTGAATCTAGCATAGTCATTAACTAACACCATTACATACTTCTTTCCACCTCTGCTCATGGTTCTCATCGGACCACATAGATCCATATGAACCAGTTCTAACGTCTTAGACGTACTTACCATTTTCTGGGATTTGAAGGATGACCTTACCTGCTTCCCCCTTGCACATGCCTCACAAACTTTGTCATCCTTGAACTTGATATTAGGTAAACCTACAACCAAGTCCATGGAGACTAATTTGTTTAGCTGTTTTAGACTGGCATGACCAAGTCTTTTGTTCCATAGAAGGGGATCATTAACTAACACACTTAAGCAAGTGAGTTCATTTTCTGAAAGAGTTCACAAATCTACAATGTAAATATTGTTAACTCTTTATCCCTGCAAAACAATCTTATCAATGGTAACGTTAATCACAAAGCATTGGGTGGAGGTAAAAGCCACAAGGTTACCTCTGTCACACAATTGTGGCACACTTATTGAACTGTATTTCAAGCCGTCTATCAGGTAGACATTCTCTATGGAATGAGAATTAATCTTGCCTACCTTTCCAACCCCAATGATCTCACATTTCTTTTCATTACCAAAGGAGACATTACCTCCTTTTAAGTCCTCAAGTGAAAGGAACTGGTCCTTGTCCCCAGTCATATGTTTTGAGCAGCCACTATCCATGTACCATATTTGGCTCCTCCCTTTCACTTGGACCTACAAAAGGAAATCAGGGGTTAGTCTTAGGAACTCAAACTAGTTTGGGTCCCTTTCTATAAGCAATAAGATGAATTAAATTCCTTCTTGTCCATCCTAACAACTTATTCTTTTCTTTAACAAAAACATTTTTCTTTTGACTAACCATTTCTTTTGCATTACATTCATATTTGTAATGGCTAGTCTTACCACAGTATGTGCAGATTTTATTTTCAGGAAGAGTGAGGTACTTGCTTTTTAGATCCCATTTAAAATCTTGAGTCCTAGAGCCATGTCCTCTTTTGTTACTGATGTGACACTATTGAAACCAAGAAAGAGCATCAGAGGCTTTGTTCCACTTGCAAGTTCTGTCTAGTTCATGTTTTACATTTCCTAGATCTTCTTTTAAGATTTTGATGAATTCATCTTTCCTGTATAATTCATCTTTTATTTTTCCCAAATTTTCTTCTAGAGTGAAACACGTGTGATCAGCTAACTTCTTTTCTGTTCCTAATTTCAGTTTTAGATTTTCAGACTTAAGTTCTAGAACACTATTGTCAAGTTCAAGAACCTGGTTCTTCAACTCAGCATTTTTGTTATCACTCTCATTTGCCTTAGACTATATAATTTTACATTTTGGTTTTAGAATCACACATTCCCTAAACAGAACTTCCTTCTCATTATTAATTATTTCAGACTCATCAATAAAGTCAGTTAATAGCTCAGCTAGCCTTTCTTTTGACAAGAATTTAATCTTGTCTTCGAGATGAAGAATACTTACCTCTTGTTCGTCCTCTGATTCTCCAATGGCCATTAACACTTGCTCCTCCTCAGCTTCATCTTCTGAGTCTTCATCTGAAGTTTCTCCCCAAGCAGCAACTATAGCCTTGGTTGAACCTTTGTTTCTCTTGGGTTGAACCTGTTCCTTCGTTCAGCTCTTTTTTTCTTCCACTCAATTTCCCATTGAGGGTAGTTTTTGATCATGTAGTCAGTCTTAACACACCTGTTGCATCTCTTATTGGTCTGTTTCTCCGGTGCTCTTGATTTGTTGAAGTTTGTACCTCTTGGAGAACCCTTTCCTCTCATCAGATACTTCTTGAAATCCCTAGTGATCATAGCCATTTTATCATCTTCCAAGTCTGCACCTTCAGCAATTCTAAGAGCTAAGCTTCTCTCCTTTATGGGTGTGTCCATCTTCATGGTTTGTCTCCTCATTCATAGGCAGTTAAATTTCCAATTAGTTTATCTAGTCTGAGGGTAGCAATGCTCTTGGATTCCTGAATGGTAATGATCTTGCTTTCCCATGTGACTGGCAGAACTCTTGTCAGAATCTTCTCAGCCTTGTCTTCTTCAAGGATATTCCTTCCAAGAGATTCGAGTTCATTTGTCAAGGTGGTTAATCTAGTATACATCTCCTGGATAGTTCCTCCTTCCTTCATAGTGAAATTCTCATATTGAGAATACATATGTGTTCCTCTTGATCTTTTCACTTTAGGTATTCCTTCATGAGCCACTTGTAGAGTGTCCTATATTTCCTCAGCAGTTGTACTGTTTTGGATCCTGCTGTATTCGTCTGGTCCTAGTCCACATACAAGCCACTTCTTGGCCTTAGCATTTTTCTCCCATTTCCTCAGGTTCTCAACAATACAATCAGCCCTTGTTTTTGTCACATCAATTCCGTCAGCATTCTTCTTAGTGGTTGCTATGGGACCATCAGTGACTATGTCCCAAAGTTCATAATATTCCCCTATAATGTGATCTCTCATTCTGTTCTTCCACCAAGAATAGTACAGACCATTGAAAAGTGGAGGCCTGGAAGTGGATTGCCCTTCCTAATTCCCAGGTAGTGCATTCATTGTTGATCATCTCCTAAGGTGTTAGCCTCTTCAAGGATAACCTTCTCTGATACCAATTGATGTTCTAAACGTCAATACCAAACAAAAGAGGAGGGGGGGTGATTTGTGTGGTACCTAATTTTCGTACTAGAAGAACCTGGTTCTTCTAGATGTACTACTATAACAGTTTCCGGAATTAAGAGTGCATAAAGTAAAGAACACCTAGATTTTTATGTGGAAAACACCTGGCTCAAAAGGTGAAAATACCACGGCCTACTACTCGGTAGGATTTTCCCAAACTTCCACTAAAATCACTGAGCCAAAAACAACAGTTACAAACTCTTGTAAACCTAAGGATTAAACTCTAATCCCAATGTGGCACACAGCCTCAACTGTTGCGGCACCTTCAAGTTAACTCTAACTTGAATACTGAAATTACCTAATACACTTGCTTCTATGAAAGCTGGAAAGGTACAAGTTTTAAACCATCTACTATAATTGAACTAGAATAAGAATAAACACATTGGAACTGGTTCTTCTATCACGTTCAAGTAGCTGCAGGAGTGCACACTTAATCTCACATAAATTGCTTGCAAAATTGCCTTGATCTTTTGCTCTCAATTTAGCTTAACTTCTGCGTATTTGCGCATACCTGTAAAAGAGAAAAATCATTATTATTTATAGAGTTAGTAATCAGAGTTTGATTAAAACTTGAATTGCTAACCCTTTATCAAGTTCGAGTCCTAGAACAACTCAAACTCCAATCCTTATCCTTGATCCGGATGTAGTTCTCTTCACATAAGGAGACTTTTTATCCTTATCCCATTACAATATTTTCGATTAGTTCATAAGATATTCAGAAGATATTGCTGCTTGATCCCAAAGGCTTATCTTCTTCACGTGCATCTCATATGCATGGGCCATAACCACTGTGTCTCATAAGATGGACCTAGTCCTTCACTGAGTTCATTTGTCATTCTTCAAAACTTCAACTGAACTTAGGCCAACACAGTATAGGGAAGGTGTGAGGTTGAATAGAATACCTTTACCAGCTTGGAGATGCGCATGCCAAAAGACGATAATTGCAGGCTTCGATTGTCATAAATTCACCCACATGTGGGTGTCACAATGTGAATCTCAAAAATTAACTCGCATTTTCCTCTATTTATTTTTTCATCATTTTTTTATTCAAACCTCTCTTGTTTTAAGCTTGTTATCTCATTTTATTCAAAGCCAGAAAATCAGAAAATATTTGTTTAAAAAAAACAAAACAGAAAAATTCCGAGTCCATAAGTTTCTTATGTGTCCTTAAAGAATTTAATCTCCTCTAAATTGCCCAAGGTTTCAAATTAATTCCTCCCACGATAAAATAGACGTTTTTGTGATAGCATCATTTCAAATCACAGAACTTCGGTGAACTTGAATGCAAGGAAAAATCACACAAAATGCATACGTTTTTGCTTTAAAAACAATGTAGAATACAGAAGATAGAGAGGAGAGATTTTAAGATTTCGGTGTTGGAAAATGAGGCTAAGCCTCTCTGTTTATAGCCATGAGTCCCAACAGGTGCAAATGTGCTTGCTCGTTGATAAGGTGTCTATTTCACAAAAACTACGTGAATATTTGTTGAATAGAAACCCATGTGTTGACCAAGACTCGAGATGGTACCTGATCTCGAGGGCCTCCACGAAAAAGAAGGTAGGCACTAGAAATCCATTGCTATCATTGTAAGTCCTAAGATGGTACCCGATCTCGAGGACCTCCATTAAAAAAAAGATTGGCTCCAGAAAGCAGTTGCCATCATTGTAAGTCCTGAGATGGTACCTGATCTCAAGTACCTCTATAAAAAAGAAGATAGGCTATAGAAAGCCGTAGACTTCATTGATAGTCCTGAGATGGTACCCGATCTCTAGGACATTCACGAAAAAGAAGATTGGCCCCAGAAAGCCATTGCCATCATTGTAAGTCCTGAGATGGTACCCAATTTCGAGGTTCTTCACAAAAAGGCTACCGACAGTCATGTCTTCGAGGATCATCTCCTCAGAGGTCCATTTTGATCTTCTAGAATGGAATCTTCAAGGGAGAAGATGAAGAATAGGAAAGTGATTTAGAAGAAGCAGCAAAAGATAAAGAAAAATCCATAGCCCACCAAAGAGCAAAAGTTTTTATCAGGCTGAGGAAACTACGGCCCGATAGAAGATTTGGCGAGCGCCGGCCTTACCTACATGGCCACTTTGAGTCCATTTCATGGAACATTGTGCCGTGCAAGTTAGCGGTCGATAGTGCCACTTAACCGCACAGAAAGAAAAAGGGATGAAATTCCTACCAGGCCAGAGTAGGGAGGCGAGCAGTGATGTATAGTCTGAATGCCCTCCTGAGCAGCGGTGTAGAATCCAAACATCTTCCTAACTGAGAAGAAATTGCCACCCCATCTCATCGCCTCGAGCAAACAACGACAATAGTAACAACAACAACAATAATAACAAAACCACCAACAACAACAACAACAACAATGACAAGATAGTGTAATCTTACTCGGCAAGGGAAAGCCCAGGAAAAAGGCCATGTCGTGGATGGTGAGAATGCCGCCATGTAACCTTAAGGTCGTGGGCCCAAACATGGTGGATAATGATACAGAAAAGAAAGAGGTGGAAGGATATTAGAAGACACTTGAATGAAAAGTTGGTTCTAGGAGGCTCCCATTTATAGAGGGTGACAGTGTAACAGACAACACCGTCAATATTTGTGAAAGACGTATCGGCATGTGCATTTAATGCATTATTGGGAACTGAATTGGCAACGATGTTATCACTTTGAAGAATGAGAATCGGTAGTGCATTGAATAATGCTAAAAGGATAAGTCAATGGGATGCCTCATTTATCACAAAGACTTATATCACAAGTATGACATCATCGGGGGAAGTTCGAAGGGATGGGTATCAAAGTCGTTTCTCATCATTCCACTCTTCGAAACATGGGGAATATCTGTATACAGTAAAATTGGATGGTCCAATCTTTCATCGTTATGATAGCTCGTGAGCACATCTTGAGAACTCGGGGCTATGGTTGAGGTTGACCTTCGAATGGCTACCGGCGCTCAACCTCAAGGCAGTACAAACCAGCGGTTATGATGGAAAAATGGGGAGTTCCCAAGGCACATACATGTAGCTAGTCAAGTCTAGTATACTAGTCAAAAGGCGAATCAAGGCATTAAATGGTTGTACCAGCCCCATATCTCTGTAATTAATACATTTGTACTATGTTGGTATTTCCCTCATATATAAAGGGTATCATTGTCATTTTGTAAATATTTAGTTGCGCAATACGAAATACACAAGAACATTCTCTCCAGTCTCTAACACACTCACTTGATTTCATTATTTCATTTATCACTTATATTTATTGTGTTCTATTTGTTGTTCTTCATTTATTACTTATTGTTGCTCATAAAGAGCTATCACCCTAGCTCCCATAACTATTATCTCCCTCTCGACTACTCCAAGTTGCCCGTCCAAGTCGACCCCGAGGCCCTATAAACGATAGCTCGAGACCCCTCCAACTATTTGGTTTGATTATTATACTACATCTAAGATATAATTCTGATTCCTAACAATTTACTTTGCATCCACTGCTTAAAAACTAGCATAAAAAACCATGCTTGGTTAGTATACAGGAATGATTAATGTGTTCTTGTTAATTACAATTCCATAGGAATATAGGCGTTCGATTAGCTTAAATAGGTAAGTTGTACTTCGAGAGAAGGTTACGAGCACTATTAACACTATCAACAAATATTAACTTGTATCAAACAAAAGGCATGTAACTCAGTCTTTCCATAACTTCTTTATCTTAGTTTCGAAATAGAGTCCAAACAAAAGGGATTCGAAGAAAAACAAATAATGAGATGGGCAATTAATTTAAACAAGAGGTATCCCTTTTGGGGAAAAGAAAGAAGGAATTATCCGAAGTACATATGGACTTCAATGAACATGACATGCCTTTTGGACTAGATGCCTGATATGAGTTAACCGACCGACTCTTAGAAACTCATCACTACTTTTGCCTTGAAACTGTGAAACCTTGCCTAGGACTCTGTCGATGCCGCTGGTTGTGAGGATCCTCTTTTCGATCAATGGTGCCCTTTGCAGGTTTTCACCAGCTGACCTCTCTCATTTCTCTTCAAACCATTGCTTTATCGTGCTCTTTACGAATTTTTACTTACAAGACTCTCTCATTTTTGAATTTTTCTACTTGCCATCGCCTTACGGTAACTGTAAGGGTTTTCACTGACAAGACTCTCTCAATTTATTTCTCTCATTTGATTGTATCAGATCCGAGTGACTGTATCCTCCAATTTTTAACATGTTTACCGATTGATCGGAAGGACTTGAAAGGAATTGGGTAAAAAGGATTTGGATTGAATTACCACTTTGGAACCTTTTAGGAGAAACTAACGCCAAAACATTATAATTTCTGCCCATGTTTCTACTTTTACAAGAATGTAGATTTTTATTTTGGTGTGACTTAACCCAAAGGAGAGGCTGCCTACGGATCCTTTAGGAATTATGTCGAACATAATTCAAGGAAATTTTTTTTGATGTTTTTTTGTTTAGTTTAGTTTTCTTTTTCTTTTTCTTTTCTTTTTTTGTTCATTATTTTTTTCTATAATAACTTCCACGTTCCAAAAAAGGTAATCAATAAAAGTGAACCAACTCAAAGGGTTTGCAAAGAATTGATAGTATTTGGATAGTGGGAAAGTAAATCTTCTACATCCCAACTGGAGAAAATTAATACTATATAAAGGATCAAACAGAGTAACTTTTGACTTCACCTGCATTGACGGTTATTTCCTTCAATGTTTATCATGTATAATGCTCTCTTTTGGTAGTACTCTCGCTACTATGTATGAATCTTTCCAATCCGGAGCGAATTTTCCTCTAGTTGTTTCAATTCCTTGTTTTATTTTCTTAAACGTATCTTCATTGTATCCTGATTCATGATTCATTATTTTGAAATCTTATAGCGTTTCAGGATCTTGTCAAGAAGTCTGCAAGTATTTCATGTTATTGAAATATGCATTTACCAGAACTGAAAATAGAATAAGAACAATGACAAGATTAATAAAAGAGACATTCTTGGACAATAAAATATTAATTTCATTTGTTTTTCTTGTTTGATTTTTTTCATTCCTTTTTTTTTTTAAATTTAAAGATAGAAGGGTTTACATTGGAATGTAAGACAATAAAAATAAAACATATGGATTACACCCTGAAATAATCCGGACACAGAAAGGATACGAAGACCGGCTACCGAGATCCCCATCTGATAGGGAAATTCAGGTTTAGCAATCGCGTTTTAGATTTTCTTCAATCTTGACAATGGATGAAGTGGTCTTCGATGCAAGACACAATTCCTTATCTTCACAAATCATTCTGACTACTAGCCCATTGGTGTGCGTAGGTATAAGATTGTTCATCACATTAGGGTCCTCTTCATCCCTAAGCATTATTTCTTTTTCCTAGACCTCCAAGAGGTTTTCCACTACTTTATTAAGAGTCCGATAGTCTTCAGTATCATGTCCCATTGCTCCATAGTGGTATTCACATATATCACTAGCTCGATGCAAGAGGGACTCAGGGTTCGGCCAGTTCAGGGCCACTGGCTGCAGCAAACCAAGCGTGATTAGATTTTGGAAAAAGATTGGATACGATTCACCAATAGGGGTAAAGTGATTCCTTCTAAGGGTCTCACTTGTATTAGGGAAATTTTTTTTGGGGATTATATGGATCTTGGTGAGGATGAGCATTGCTGGGAGGTGGAGCTCTGTTTTATGTATAATGATGTGGCCCCGTGTAAGATTGCACATTCATCATCGCATAGGGAGGTGGTGCCACATCATAAGTAGCAACTGGATGGGGATAATAGCGGTGTTGGACCTTACGATGGATTTATGACTGGTTGAATGACTTGCGGCCCCTCTTCGAGCTGGAAGCCATCATGCCTCCCTCTTCTCTCCCGCTTCTATTCATCAAATGCTCAGAACCATTTTGAACAGCGTGGAATGTGGCCATAAAATCAACATGACTTAAGATTCGACCCATTTTAAAAACATTTTCGACCAACTCCCCATTTTTTATAGCCTCAGCAAATGGCTTACCCACATCATGCTCTGGAAGTAGTTCGCCTCTTGAAACTGTAGGAAGACCACAACTATTTCTATTCGTACATTGGAGGCTTTACCTTGGCAGCTTGACCACGCCATTTGACGACATATTCACAGAAACTTTTCGCGGTTTTCTTTTTCTAATACAATAAAGTGTTTCTGTTTGGAGCAATGCCCAAATTTTACTAGAACTAGCAGACAAAATATCGGCCCAGACATACCAATAGGTAATTTCTTGATCCATATACCACGTGATACAGATTCTGATGAGGCTTTCTCCAAAATAGGCCATTAGCAGCTCCTTATTTCCACTAGCACCCCTTAGCTGATTACACTATCATTTTAGATGAGCAATCAGGTCTCCGTGCCCATCGTGCTTTTCAAATTTTGGTGTTTTATAGCCAACCAGCAAGTAAACATGGGGAACACTACACATGTTAGAATATGATATACTCTTTTGGCCACTCGGGCCTTGCATGTTTTTGAGGCTTTCTTCCATACTTTTCATCTTCCAAGCCATTTCCTCTTGCTCAAGATTTTTGACAACCTTTTCTTGCTCTACTGAGAAATCATATTGTGGAGGTTGAATAAATAAATATGGGGTCACGTATTTTATTTCATGTTGAAACTCTGGACTCTGAAAGGTTAACATTTTAGGTTCAACATACGGCTGTGGTATGCTTGGTTTTGTTGTGGTGTAGACTGGTGCTATAGAGAACATTGCTAGCAGGTCCTTATAAGTCGGCGCATGGGGGAAAACCATAGAAGGCATTCCGGGGCCATTAAATGATATTGAAGGGTATCCATATGGGATGAACGGGTTGTGCATAAGGGCGTTGATACTCTCTACTAACCTGGGGATAAACTTGGGTAACCCAAGTATTGCACTTTGCGTTCCCTTACCATTAGAATAGGTGTAACAACCCGGCCGCTTGTTTGAGGGTTATAGCCTTGATCGCTTATTAACTGCTTCCCCCACCTATTTTTACTATTGTGACATGTGGGGAAAGAGTTTTGGGACACATAGTCCCTAAATGGGAGCTTAAGCCTTAAGATATAGACCATAAATGGATTTTTGTGAAGATAATTCCGGAATGAAGTTCCGTCAATTCCGTTAGCTCTATTGGGTGATTTGAGTTTTTGGACTAGTAGTGGAATTTTTGATATCCTGGTCGAAATCTGATGTCAGAAGTTGGAGTTGGTCCGTAATTTTTATTAAGACTTGTGTGCAAAATTGAGTTCAATCGGACATGGTTTGATGGGTTTCGACATCAGTGGTCAAATTTGAAAGTTTCAAGTTTTGTAATAGCCCCTTTGGCCAAGCTACAAAAATCAGCTTATTTTAAGAAGTGCTTTTTTTCAAAAGTGCTTTTCTCAAAAGTACTTTTGGTGAGAAGCAGTTTGTGTTTGGCTAATAAGTTTGAAAAGCACTTCTGAGCATCAATTGGTATTTGGCCAAGCTTTCGAAAAATGATTCTAAGTGTATTTTTCTCAAAAGTGCTTCTCAAAAAAGTGCTTTTTGAGAGAAGCTACTTTTTGGCCAACAGTGGTTTGGGTTAAAAAAAGCACTTTTGGCCAAAAATATGCTTGGCCAAACAGGATATAAGTTTGAATTGGAGGCTGATTCGTGAATTTAGCATTTTTTGACGTAATTTTAGGGCTCGACTAAGTTCCTATGGTATTTTAGGATTGATTAGTATGTTTGTCTAAGGTTCTGGGGCCTCGGATCTATTTCGAATGCTCAACAATTTGAAATTGCGCTTAGGCCAAACTGCTGAGTTGCTGGTTCCTAATGTTTTCGCACCTGCGAAGGGAAGAGCATAGGTGAGGACTCACAAGTCCAGAAGCGGAAATAAGTGGAGCTGCCTTGGGTCGCAACTGTCAGGAAGGTTCCGCATCTGCGTAGCCGCTAAAGCGCTCCAGGACCCGCAGGTGCGACCCCTTGAGGCTGGTAAGCTTTTGCGCGTTGTATCAAATTAAACCACATGCTCCACTGCTTGCGCAGGCCCCCATCAATTCCTTTGAGTTTTGGTCTTGCGACATCGCAGAAGCAGATGCAAAGTTTTAACACTTCTGATGGATTCTATGCTGGTGAAGCACCGCATGTGCAAAGAAAGGTCCATAAATGTTGTTTGTCTTGTAGAAAAAAGCTAAGTACGAGGGATTTGAGTTCATTTCACAAAATGGAATTGGGAGCTCGGTAAAAGGAAATATTTTGAGAGATTTTCATATAGAAATCCCGCCTATAAGTCATTCATTACTTCATATAGAAATCCTGCCTATAAGTCATTCATTACTGCATGTAGAAATCCTGTCTATGAGTTATTCATTTGCATTAGAAATCATTTCTATAAGCTTCTGCATTTTTGCATGCACACCTTAGGCAAACAGTATATAGGTTAAAAGTAATAACAAATGTACTCTAGATGCCATGCCTATAGGATTCTTGCACTCTTACAAATGTCCGAAATCAATCACGCTTAGAGAGCATGCTTATAGGGATAACTAAATGAATCTGAATCGTCTAGCTCGTTTACATGTCTAAAATCAGTAGTAAAAATGTCGTTTAATATCTGCAGATTTTTTTGTTTTCTTAAATCAGTAATTTTTCCTTAAAACTAGCATGCCTTCTGCAAATGTTAGATTCTTCAATTCCAGACCTCATCTAGGCAAACCTATAGGTGATTAATCAATTTTGCTAGACTTTAATAATTACAACCAACAGGCAGATCTAATTCGGACTTCCTATCTGAAAATATATGCTAAATCGTTCGCCCTTCCACGTTAAGTTTAATTAAAGACCTAACTAGTATTTGTAAGTCATGCTAAAAAATTTGTTCCTTTAAATTAGGAGGCATGTTTGAGCCTTTAACTACTACTTGTCTCCCCTTAACTACTTATGTGTTTTTGTTTGTCGCTTTAGATTTTTCTCCTTTTTGAACTATGAAAAGCCCCAACTCCCTCCCCTTAGGATTAGTAGTCCCAAATGCCTCCAGGGCTAATAGGTTTGGGATGGGTATTAGCATGCAATAAGCGACGATACTATTTCGCGCTATAACACCTAAACAGGGTGGGAAAGGGTAGATATGGATATGATAACCACGTGATAACACCACATGTATAAATGGTTACCGAGTGTTGTGTGGGGTGATCCATGTAATTTACAAACCTAGGAACCCCTCCCTCTTTATTACTTCATATTTTTTAGAACTTTAAAGCTATTTTACAGATTTTCAACTTCTTCTTTTACTTCAATTACTTGTACCTATTATGCAAATCTCTTTTTGAATTGTCCGATTTTCAGTACTATTTTTTTCAAAACCACCGCCCCTTTTATTTCTTTTCTAATTTACTTGCATCAATTATTTGACCCCTTCCCCTTTACTTGGGCATTTTCTCTTTAATTATAAAACTACCTTCCTCCAAATTTCAACATTCTTTAAAACTGATGTACTTCTTTTCTTTGCTACCATTCTGTGAAAGTACCTAGTATTTACAATGCTTGCTTGTATTTGTTATTTGTATTTAAAGTCATAATTATAATATGGCCAGGAACCACACTAGTGGATTATGGGGGGGTGCCTAACACCATCCCCTAGACATAATTTCTAGCCCTTACCCAAACTCTGATTTTCCAACTCAAAAAATCCTTTTTAGTGTCCTTATGCACTTAATCATTAGGTGGCGACTCTTCAACCTCCAAAACCCAAATTCCCAAAGGGAATAGAGTTGTCCTCTCAAATGTCGCAAACCCGATTTTGCCTTTAGCGAGAAAAAAAGGGCCTTCAATAGCATGGCGACTCAGCTGGGGATTCTTTAGTCTTTTACCATTACATGTTATTTTGACTTTATTGCTTCTTTATTGCTTTTATGTCTTTATTTCTCTTTTACTTCGAAACTGACTTGGCTTTTTTTTCTTTTCTTTAACACTTTTACCACTTTCCTTCGATACTATTGTAATCATGAGCAATTATTGCAATTAATATTTTTATGAACATGCAAATGCGTGACAATTTGTTCCATTCTTGTAATTGCATCTTCAACATCGTATTCCACTTTTGCATGAAATGAATGACAAAGTTTCCAACTTCGGTATAGTAACCATACCCTCACTCTTGCTGACCTGGTGGAGGAATCTCCCATCAAGTGACCAAATCAATGAATGGAAGAGAGGGTCACCAGGGCTAGTGAGAAGCTGGAATATCTGGAATACAGTTTGCTGGAGTTTGAAGGGAAAGTGAGGAAAAGAGTTATCGAATGTCAAAACGCAGAGGAAGGCGAAGGAGGACGCCTGGCAAAAGCATTTTTACTGGAAAATCTACGCGAACTGGAGGATTTTATCAACAAGAACATTAAACAAGGGGAAGGTCCTTATGGGACAAAATAGATAGGATTCTTTTCTTTTTGCTTTAAATGTAATAAGGCCCGCGACTATTAGTGACATTTTATTTCTGCTACTTTAGTGTCGTTTTGGGATTCGTCTTATTTTTATCAATAAAATGAGGCACATAGCATTATAAGTTCTCCAAATTAATATGTCGCTAGGCCTACCTCGGGCACAATGAGGCACCCAAATTAGGACACGATTTATATTCTTGCACTATGTGTTTAAATATTGCAACATTTTCTCCTCATAATCTTTACTAACTTAATACCTTTTTGTTTTCACTTTTTGTTTTATTCCCCTCCCCAAAAAGGTTAATCTGTTGCATTCTAGCATCATCATACTCTACGAGATCCAAGGGCCCTCCACCTCCTCCTCCTCCAAGTCCTATCAGAAACAAGAAAAAAGGAAAAATGAAAGACTTGGGTAACATCAGGATGGAGAATTCGGTTGAAAGGGTAGAGACTTCCCAGGGTATTCAGGTTTCCAAGGAAAGTGCCTTCCAGCTTGAACAAAAGTTATTGAAATTTCAGGAAGAACTAGACTAAGTCTGGAATTTGGCCAGCTTGTCATTTTCCCTCACTATCCCAGATGTCAACTTTCGCAACACTCAAAACCCCGCACCTTCACAAAACATCCTGAAATAATAAAAGCAACCCGCTCCCTATCACCACTGCAACACCTGCCATACTTCAAGTAACACCCTATTACTTATCCCTGAACCACTAAACTCTACAAATGACCATTCTTACCCTCATCACAACAATCCCATTTACGTGGAAACTATGCTGAATCCCACTCAAACCATTTCAATCACACCTGAGTCTAATGACAAAGACTCTCTTATCAAGAACCTGGCCGCAGAGCTCAAGAAACTTACCAGCCGAGTCCAGGGTGTTGAAGGAAACAAAGGTATCGTGGGGATGAATTATGAGTACCTTTGCATCCAGCCAAATGTTGAACTTCCAGAGGCGTACAAACCTCCCAAGTTCAAAATATTTGATAGCACAGGGGATCCTAGAGTCCATTTGAGGACATACTGCGATAAGTTGGTCCGAGTCAGGAGAGATGAAAAGATCTACATGAAGCTCATTATGAGAAGTCTGAAAGGGGATGCTCTATCTTGGTACATTAGCCAAGATCCCAAGAAGTGGAGAAATTAGGTAGGCATGGCGCCTGATTTCATGGACAGATTCAGATTCATTAGAGAATGCGCCAGATGTATTCTACATCAAGAATTTAAAAAAGAAACCCACGGAGACATTCCGCGAGTATGCTACTCATTGGAGTTCTAAAGCTGCTAAGGTTAGGACAGCCTTAGAAGAAGAGCAAATGAATAGATTTTTCGTCTAAGCCCAGGACCCACAGTACTACGAGAGGTTGATGTTGATCGATGGGCAGAAATGTTTTGACATCATTAAGCTAGGGGAGAGGATCGAGGAAGGTATCAAAAGTGGTATGGTTACTAACTTTGAAGCATTGCAGGCCACCAACAAGGCCCTATAGTCTGGTGGCGCATCCAAGAAAAGGGATGTGAGTGTCGTAATGGTTGCACAGAGGACAAAATCCCCTGTCAAATACCAAACCTACCCATTACCTCCACTCACATATCAAACTATCCCAAATTACCAAGCACCCTTACCTTCCTACCAAGCTCCACCACTTACTTACGAATCATCTCCACCTCCCGCATGCCAGCCTAGATCATCCATATACTCCCAACCAGCATCAGCACACGTCTACCAAGCATACAATACTCAACAAGCCCACTATCAATCACCTCACTAAAATTTCCCTAGACCCCGACCAAACTTTGACCGCAGACCCCCTAAATAGTACACTGCCATTGCCAAACCAGTCGACTACCTATATGAAAGGATTAAAGTCACTGGTTACATCACCCCTATCCCTGCCATAACTCTAGAAAATCCTTCAAAATGGGTCAACCCGAACAAAACCTGTGCATATCATTCCCGCATGAACGGTCATATCATTAATGAGTGTTACTCCTTGAAGGATAAGATTCAGACCTTGATTGACAACAATATCATTGTGGCAAAGGAGCCTGCTCCGAAGATCCGCAACAATCCTCTGCCTGACCATGAAGGGGGAGGCGTTCACATGATAGAGATAGAAGATGATTGGGACCCCAAAGGATCGATCGGATTGATCACTAAAGGTGACGAGCTGAAGAAACTGGTAGTCACACTTAATCCGATTGTAGTCCAGATCCAGCCTTCTGAACATGTCCATACCGCTCGATCTTGAAACACCATCTTCTACGAAGGCGCTAGGACCGAATGAGGTTGAGTTTAGATCCCCCAAAAGCACCTGCACCATTTGAAGTTGATGTGTTACCTTCCAAAACAAGGGTACCCATTCATGTAGCAATGTCAGCCATAACACCATTCCCTACAAAGGCTATCCCTTGGGATTACACCGCGGAGGCGAGAAGGAAAGGGAAAACCAAATCTGGAGAAGCAATTGAAGCACAGGATATGACCAGAACCGGCAGGGTTTATACTCTAGAACATCTAGCTTAGGCAAGTAAGCAAGCCTCTAGATGACCTACCACCCGTGGAGGAAGGTACAGGCAAAACCGAACATATCAATCTAAAGAAGCATAGTACCACTTTTGGTTTGGGATACGAGTACACATGGAAGGTATTCAAAGAATGGTCGCCACCCTGGCGCGGTCCTTAATATCCATTGGAGCATTCGATACCCCGTCTAGAGTAGACTTTCCAACCAGCCGAAGTCATTTATGGGTCAGAACAAGAGGAAGCATTAGCAGCAATGAGGAACTTGTTCCTGGAGGATGATAATATGGACTGTTGCATCGTTTTCGAGGAGGAGGGGGAGGAAGGCCTATCCATACAAGCCGTGAGCCGAGGATCACACCTCAATAATTGGTCTGTCAGAACCACCAGGGCCCGAAGAGCTTCGGAGTAGCAAGGCTGAACAAAGCACCATGCATTACCTTTTACTTTTTCGCTAGTTTATTTCCTTCCCGCTTTTTTAATTTCGAAAATAAGAGCTCCAGTGTCCAAAAATATTATGAAATTTATCAAAAGCATTCCAGTTTCTTGTGAATCTCGCTCTTATTACTTTGTCTATTATTTACTTTATTTTACACAGCATTACTATTACATTACTTGATGAAGCAACGATTGTGACTTGCAATGAGACAACGCAACAAACAGATATAGACTCAGAAGAGGATGATATACCAGAAGAGGTTGTTAAATAAGTTGAGAACTTTGAGAACAGACCTAAGTCTAACTTGGACGAAACTGAGGTTATCAACTTATGGGATACAGAGAATGTCTAGGAAATGCGCATCAGTGTTCATCTGTCACCATCAGAAAAAGAAGAGTACAAAAAATTTCTAAGGGAATATGAGGACATATTCGCATGTTTATATTATGATATGACTGGTCTCAACACATCTATTGTAACTCACAAACTGCCAACGGATCGAACATGTCCGCCGGTAAAATAGAAGCTCAGGAAGTTCAAGCCTGACATGAGTTTGAAGATTAAGGAAGAAGTCACCAAGCAGGTCAAAGCCAAGGTCCTCAGGATAGTAGAGTATCCAACATGGCTAGCTAACATTGTGCCAGTGCCGAAGAAGGATGGGAAGGTCAGGGTTTGCGTTGACGATCGGGACATCAACCGGGCCAGTCCGAAGGATGACTTCCCCTTGCCAAACATACATATTCTGATTGACAACTGCACCAAGCACGAGTTTCAATCATTTGTCGATTATTTTGCTGGGTATCATCAAATATGGATAGACGAGAAAGACGCTGAGAAAATGGCTTTTATTATGCCATAGGGGATGTATTGTTACAAGATGATCTCGTTTGGGTTAAAGAATGTTGGGACCACCTACATAAGGGCCATGACTACTATTTTCCATGAAATGATACACAAAGAGATCGAAGTGTATGTAGATGATGTTATCATCAAGTCCAAGAAAGCCACCGACCACATGGAGGATCTGAGGAAATTCTTGAACAGACTAAGGAGGTGCAATCTGAAATTAAATTCCGCCAAGGGCACATTCGGGGTTCCTACTACAAAGTTTCTTGGGTTCATCGTAAGTTGCCGAGGAATAGAGTTGGATACATCAAAGGTTAAGTCCAATCAAGAATTTCCACCGCCAAAGAATAAGAAATAGGTCATGAGTTTCTTGGGGGGACTCAACTACATCAGCCGGTTCATAGCTCAATCCACTGTCATTTGTGAGCCAATCTTTAAGATGTTGAAGAAGGATGCCACTACCAAATGGACTGATGATTGTCAGAAAGCCTTTAACAGAATAAAGGAATACCTATCGACGCCGCCAGTCCTGGTCCTGCCCGAACCGGGCAGACTGCTATGGCTCTACCTTGTAGTATTGGATGGAGCATTCGGTTGTGTTATGGGGCAACACGATGAAATAGGGAGAAAGGATCAAGACATCTATTAGCTCAACAAGAAGTTCACTCCATACGAGGCCCGATACTCTCTTTTAGAATGCACCTGTTGTACTTTGACTTGGGTAGCTCAAAAGTTGAGGCATTATTTCGGTGCCTACACCACTTACCTCATATCAAGAATGGATCCGCTGAAATATATCTTTCAGAAGCCCATGGCCACTAGCAAAATACCTAAGTGGCAAATCCTAATGAGTGAATTTGACATTGTTTACGTGACTCAGAAGGCAATCAAAGGACAGGCACAAGCAGATCATCTTGCCGAAAATCCCGTTGACAGAGAATACGAGCCTCTAAAGACGTATTTTCCTAATAAAGAGGTATCTTTCATATGAGGAGATATCGCAGAATCCTATGATGGTTGGAGGATGTTTTTCGACGGAGCAGCAAATTTCAAAGGAGTGGGCATAGGAGTAATCCTAGTATCAGAAACCGCTGATCATTATCCGGTATCTGCCAAACTTAAATTCCCGTGCACCAACAACATGGCTGAATATGAAGCCTGCATCTTAGGGCTCAAGTTGGCCATTGACATGAACATTCAGGAGGTGCTAGTAATTGGGGATTTAGACCTGCTTATACATTAGGTCCGAGCAGAATGTGCAACCAAGAACCGCAAGATACTCCCTTATCTGCATCATGTATAGGAGTTGAGGAAGAGGTTTACAAAAACAGAATTGCAGCATGTTCCCAGAGTCCAAAATGAGTCCATGATTCAACAACCAAATATGAACTTCATTGATTCTCTCCCGATGAAAATTCATGATCAGCCATCTTACTGTGCTCATGTCGAGGAAGAAGCAGACAGAAAACCCTGGTTCCGTGATATCAAAAGGTATTTGACAATGGGAGAATATCCAGAACTTGCGAATGCTACTCAAAAGCACACACTGTGAAGGTTATCCAATCACTTCTTTCACAGCGGAGGAATCCTATATAGGAGGACTCCCGATTTGGGATTGCTAAGGTGTGTCGAACCAAAGGAAGCATCCAGGTTATTAGAAAAAGTTCACGCAGGGACCTGCAGTCCATATATGAATGGGTTTGTCTTAGCAAAGAAAATACTCTGAGCAGGATATTTTTGGATGACTATAGAAACAGACTCCATCTAGTATGTCCAAAAATGCCATCGCTATCAGATACATGTGGATATGGTAAAGGTACCTCCAAATGAGCTTACCGCTACAAGCTCACCATTGCCGTTCGCCGCTTGGGGAATGGATGTCATTGGACCTGTCGAGTCTGCCGCATCAAACGGGCACAGATTCATTCTTGTGGCCATTGATTATTTCACCAAATGGGTTGAAGCAGCGTCATATAAAGCAGTAACCAAGAAGGTTGTAGTAGATTTTGTCTGCGATCGTATTGTTTGTCAATTTGGCATCCTAGAGTCGATCATCACTGATAATGGTTCCAATCTCAACAGTGACTTGATAAAATCCATGGGTGAAACATTCAAAATCAAACACAAGAATTCTACAGGCTATAGACCTCAGATGAATGGAGCTGTAGAAGCAACCAACAAGAAAATCAGGAAGATACTAAGGAAGATGATAGAAAAGCATAAGAAGTTATCATTCGCCTTATAGGGATACCGCACCACAGTTCGCACATCAACTGGGGCAACTCCTTACATGTTGGTTTATGGTACAGAGGTAGTCATTCTCGCCGAAGTAGAGATTCCCTCCTTGAGGATTATATAGGAAGCAGAACTTGAAGACGCAGAATGGGCAAAGAGTCGCTACGAGCAGTTATCCCGCATAGACGAAAAAATAATGAACGTAGTTTGTCATGGTCAACTTTATCAGAACAGAATGTCCAGAGCTTTCAACAAAAGAGTCATGCCAAGACAATTTACACCAGGACAGCTGGTATTGAAGAAAATCTTTCCACATTAGCATGAAGCCAAACGGAAATTCTCTCCCAACTAGCAGGGTCCATAAATGGTTCACCGGGTCCTAAATAGAGGAGCCCTTATACTTGCAGAAATGGACAGAGAAGTTTGGCCAAGGTTAATCAATTCAGATGTAGTCAACCAATACTATGTGTAGCACTTATGATTTTCTTTATCATATAATTTGAACTACGTCTGGCCTGATTTCCATTTAAGATGGGATATGTAGGAAGCCTTATGGGTTCAGTCACAATTCAATAAAATTTCCATTTCCCCCGATATTGGAAACTGGGCAGAATTTTGAGGAGGACCCTCAAAATTTCGAAGTTGATTCTCAGTCCTTCATCGCACGCGTCCATCAGAAGCACCAACCCAGTAAACTTGGCCAGAATTTAGAGGAGGACCCTCAAAATTCCGAAGTAAAAGAGGGCGCAATGTTTTGAACCGCGTCACAGTCGTCGTTTCATCTATAAGAAAATTATTTTTTATGTATTTACGTTACACTTTTAATAAATCAGGCATGACAACTATCAAAATTGCTTTGTTTAGCAATGCTACCCCCGATGAAAGCAAGATCCGAGTAGAACAAGCGAAGTCCATGGGAGGACGAACTAACCTTCCCCCTTTACAAAACTCACGATTTTTCTTTTAATGCAGGCACCCCAAGATGTAAAATCATTAGATGCGGTTTCATACTCGCACTTTTGCATGAATACAACTCTCAGAATCATCACTTTCTTACAAATGCTATCCGCACAAAACATCCCCAATAGCCACCACGATGCAATAAACTATTAGCTATCATCTATCAACTATGAGCTTTTATTACTATTCACCTTTATCTCTGCATTGCATAAGGCTACCATTCTGCCTTCCGAGGTTAAGCTCTACCTCCATCTATATTTTTTCTGCATAAGGCTACCTTTCTGCCTTCCAAGGTTAAGCTCTACCTCCATCTGTATTTTTTCTGCATAAGTCTACCTTTCTACCTTCCAAGACTAAGCAGTGTCTCCATCTGCACTTTTTGCCTTGCATAAGGCTACCATTCTGCCTTCCGAGACAAAGCACTGTCTCCATCTGCATTTTTTCTACATTGCATAAGGCTACTATTCTGCCTTTTGAGACTAAGCATTATCTCCATCTGCATTCCTCCGTATTGCATAAGGCTACCATTTTGCCTTCCGAGACTAAGAATTGTCTCCATCTACATTCCTCTGCATTTCATAATGCTTCCATTCTACCTTTCGAGGTTAAGCTCTACCTCCATAATTACATCGACCTAAATATCACCATTTATATTTACACTTTACATCGGCTGAAATATCGCCATTTCATTTAATTCTAGCATCGGCTGAAATATCGCAATTTATATTTTACTTTACATCGGCTGAAATATCGCCACTTCATCCCCTATTGACTGAAATACCACCATTTATATTTACACTTTACATCGGCTGAAATATCTCCACTTCATTTAAATCTAGCATCGGCTGAAATATCGCCATTTATATTTGACTTTACATCGGCTAAAATATAGCCACTTCATCCCCTAACGGCTGAAGATTGCCATTTGTATTTACATTTTTTGCACGGATGAAAATCTCCACTTCATTTAAATCTAGCATCGGCTGAAATATCACCATTTATATTTTACTTTACATTTAGTGAAATATCGCCACTTCATCCCCTATCGGCTGAAAGATGGCCATTTATATTTATATTTTTTGCACGGCTGAAATATCGCCACTTCATTTAAGTCTTGCATCAGTTGAAAGATTGCCAAATCCTGTATTTCATGGGCTGAAAGATCGCCAAATTTTATAAAGGCGCCATTGTTCAGAGGCACCATCTTCATAGCTCGAGAATGCCATGCCATAGCCTGAGGACCCCTTCTTTATCTTTTGCATATCATTATTACAAGGCATCATGGTTCGGAGCACCATTCTCATAGCCTAAGAACATCATTTCATAGCCTGTGAATCCTTTATTATACGCTTCATGGCCCAGGACATCATGGTCAGAGGACGCCATCCTAACCGTCCGAAGACAACATTCATGGTCCAATGGGAACTTGCATCACATTTAATTTTCTGCACAATATATGTTGGTGTTTCTCCTTTGTAGGTACATGGACTATCAACGCCTGTCTCAGCATGAGTGATCCCGCTCCAGTTCTCGTAGCCCACTAGACTCTGATTGTAACGACCCAATCGGTCATTTTGAGTACCAGTGCTCCGTTCACAAGTCGGAGGCCATGAACAGCTTCATTTGGGGTATTATGACTTGTTCGCATGGTCGGAATTTAAATTCAGGAAGATCGGAGTTAATTCAGATGAGAATTCTCATTTGAGAAGCTTAAAGTTGAAAGAATGAACTAGGATTGGATTTTTGAGTAAACGACCTCGGAATTGGGATCCGAAGGTTCCAGCAGGTTCGTATGATGATTTCGGACTTGGGCATATGCCCGGAGTGGGTTTTGGATAACCCTAGAGTGTTTTGGCGCCTATTGTGGAAGTTAGCATTTTAGAAGAAATTCCATAAGTTATGTTTGTAGTGCATTTCGGTGTTATCAATGTTCGTTTGGAATTCCGAGACTGGGAGTAGCTCCGTATGGTGATTTTGGATTTGGGAGCGCAATCGGAAGTGAATTCGTAGGTCATTTTGGAGCCATTTGACTAAAGATAGTAATTTTATGGTTTTTGAAGAGTTTGACCGGGGGTTGACTTTTTGATATTGGGGTTGGAATCTAATTCCGGAAGTTGGAGTAGGTCTGTAATGTTAAATATGACTTGTGTGCAAAATTTGAGGTCAATCGGACGTGATTTGATAGAATTAAACATCAGAAGTAGAAGTTGGAAAGTTCAAAGTTCATAATGTTTGGATTGGAGGTCGTTCGATGATTTTGTCGTTGTTTGATGTGATTTGAGGTATCAAGCAGGTCTGTAATGTGTTTTGGGATTGGTTGGTATGATTGGTTGGGTTCCCGGGGGCCTCAGGTGGATTCCGGGTGGCTAGCTGATCGAATTCGGAGAATGAAGAAGGGCTGGGCTGCTGGTATCTTGTATTTTTTGCTTTTGTGGAAATGGAACCACAGAAGCATCCCTCGCAGAGGCGATAATTGCACCGTAGAAGCGTTTTTGGCCATCAGTGAAGAGGACCGCAGATGCGGTCGAGTGGCCGCATAAGCGGAACCGCACCTTCGGTTGGTGAGTCACAGAAGCGGAAGGGGCAGCCTAGGAAGGTGACCGCAGAAGCGGATTTTTGTCCGCATAAGCGGGACCGCAGAAGCCGTCCCTGGACCGCAAAAGCGGAAAGAGCTGGGGGCAAATTGTTGTTTTAAAAATCGAATTTTGGCTTATTTCTCTCATATTTTCATAACTTGGGCGATTTTTGGGGAGCTTCAAGAGAGGGTTTTCATCTTCAACACTAAGGTATGTTATTCTCACCTATTATAAGCTAAATACATTGATTATGTATGAGATCAAGCATGGAAATTAGTGTAAATATTGGGGTTTTGGTTGCAGACCTAGAAAATTATAATCTTGGATTTTAGCCACGATTTTGGGTATGGAATTAGGAGAAAAATCATATATTTGAGTTCCTAAGGTCATGGGTAACCTTTGTCTTCGAGAAATTTTGGATTCCGGGCACGTGGGCCCGAGGTCATTTTGGTCATTTCACTAAACGGAGTTGGGAAGTTGTATAATCTGAATTTTTAACAAGTATTTGAGTATATTCTCATTAGTTTATCGTTAATTGGCTAATTTTGGTGCATTGTGCGTTGGTTCAAGCTTTCGGAAGGATGTAGAATGCCGATTGCGAGTCTTCGGAGCGAGGTGAGTCTCCTTTCTAATTATGTGAGGGGGAAATTACCCCATAGGTGAGTTAAATTGATTATGTGATCCTAGTTGTGGGGGCTACGTGCGCACGAGGTGACGCGAGTCCGTACGTAGCTACTATTATGCTATTGTCCGGGTAGTTTATGACCCAAAAGCATATTATATGTGGAATAAATGTGAAATCATTGATAGCTCAGATTGCTTAAATCACAATAAATTAATAATTGGATTTCCTAAAAGACTTAAGTTTCATTTTCTCAAATTAATAAAGAGAATTGACCTTTCCTGGATATTTGCTCCACGTGGACTTCCTGACTGTTTATCTGTCTGTGTGTGTTTATTTTGGAACGGGCCGAACGCCTCGGCAGATTAATAGATACATCTATAGGCGCATCGTCGACCCTCTGCAAGTGCACATTTATTTCTGTTGGATCGGGTCGTCGCCTCGGTATGATTTGTGCATGCTTATATTGCTGCATGGATTTATTTAAGCTGTTACACGTCTCACTATGGCTCGAGATCATATTGTTAATAATGAAAAGAAACCTTGGAAATTTCCTATGAAGGAATTACGTGTTTATTTGTTTCCTCTATTTTGGCAAAAATCATGTTAGATAATAAATCCACTATTGATATGTATATTGAGAATAAATAATCGTTGGACCATTAGAGTGTGTCAAAGTTGACCATCTCGTCTGTACCCCTTCGGGATTAGGCGAGACACTCACTGAGTACACGTTGATTATGTACTCATACTACACTTCTGTGCATTTTTGTTGTACAGGTACATGATACCTTAGCGGCCTACTAGGCGCAGCAGCAGGGACGATTCGGGGACTAGGTGAGTTACAGTATTCAAGGCAGCCCGCAGGTTTTAAAGTCCTTTCTAGAAACTGTATTTCTTTCCTGTCCATTGTATTCCGGACGGATGTTATGTTGTATTTTATTTCTCTTATCAATAGTCACTCATGTACTTGTGACACCCGGTTTCTGGGAGGGTTTACAACAGATTTGTTCTAATTGATATTATTTAAATTTGAATTCTAGTAGTGAACTTTTATTTATAAAAATGGAAGGAAAAACCTTAGATATTTAAAAGTATTAAAAGAGGAAATAATTGATGAGTTAGTTGGCTGGCCTGACAGAGGTGTCCGGCACCACCACGACCCTGAGTAGATTTTGGGTTGTGACAACATGGTATCAGAGCACTAGGTTCCCGTCGGTCTCACGAGTCATGAGCAAGTCTAGTAGAGTCTCGCGGATCGGTACGGAGACATCTGCACTTATCCCTGGGAGGCTGCAGGACTGTTAGGAGTACTTCCCTTCTTGATTTCTTTATCATGCGGTTCTATTCCTTTGAGGCTTATGCCTTTGATTCTGTCACGCCCCAAAATCCGAGGAGTGCGACCGGCGCTCAACCGAGTAAACCCGACTGAGCAAGCCTAACAGGTTTCATACATACTACCCAACCTAACTCATAATTAAATAAGATACGGGCTCTATGAATCATACATAGTAAGTATTTTATTAATAATTCAATTTCATTTCCATTAGCAGCTTAAATCAAAAATGTCAAAATATTATAAGTTTTGTAAATCATTGCCAAACATCAATATTTCAATCTTAATTCCAATACCCGGCACTACCCACAACCTGTCTATGGAGCCTTTAAATACAACTGAAGAATAATACAGAAATGTCGGCAACAAGGCTCCGGCTATACCTTACACAGATACCAAAATAGACTCCGGAATAAAAGTGGCACAAGCCACGCAGGGCCCCGAGAGGAAAGGGGCTCACCAATGCAGCTGACGGAAAGTGGAGGAGGTGCTACTGCCGGTGGACTGGAGTGCCTGCTATAGATCCACCTACAATCATAACACGAATGTAGCGCCCCCGGCAAAAGGGACGTCAGTACATTTGAATTGTACTGGTATGTATAACTAAACACCATTTTACTAGAAAGAACTATCAAACAGATATAAGCAAATAATATGGGAAAATCAAAGAAGCAATTCATATAATCTTTCATATAATTTCCACAACATTGATTAGCGCATTTCTGTCACGTGTTCACCACTGTTCTCATTACCACCGCCATCTCGAGCGAAGTCCGGTCAGGACCCGACCGGCTAGGTCACCTCATTGGAGGCATTACTTTCTATCCATATTTCATTTCCCTTATCCGGAATTCAATATCAGCACATTACCACCATGTGTGCGGTACGGTGTCCGATCACGACCCGATCGGCTAGGTCGCCTTGCCTAGGCATTACTCATTTCTCATTAGTCAACACCTCTGAATCTTTCTTTCACACATATCATATAAATTCCTTGGCACCCAAGGCCACCGTTATCACATCGTTTCTCTTTTCAATATCCATTTAACAAGTTGTGATCATAGACACATATACCACAAAATAATTCAAGTTGCAATCACAGGTAAGTAAGCACATAGCTAGCATGAATAATTCTTTGTTTCGATGTTGGCTTATAGCCCAAGTACTTCAACACATAACTTGTACTTTTTCATCCTTCTCTAATTATCAAGAATGGTACATTATTCACATTGAGGCACATTCTTCACGAATATGTATAGATAATTGCAAATCAGTTAATGCATAATAACAATCAATATACTAACCAATTCAACTCTTACCATACTTTCGTAATGACAACGGAGCTCAATTTATAATAAAAAGAGGGTTTTAGTCATACATACCTTTCTTGAGCTTTCCCTTAATGACTACGATATTCTGGAAATTCTAGCAACTTCAATCTATGTTGAGACATAGCAAAATTGAACACAAATTAGGAAGATATTCATAATTATAGCTCTTTTGAGCATTTTATCAAATACTAGTTGGGCATCTTGATTTCAAATCCCCTTTTCAATATTTTCTTCATTCCCTAACCCAATCTTTACTTATTTATGTTAAACAATCTTTCCATAAACCTAAGTTGTACATGCATGTATACACAATACTAATATACCCAAGAATCATACCTCAATAACCCATCTTGTACTCCAAACTCGAAATTAAAACCTAGGGCATAGAATATTACCTCTTAGATGAAGATCTTGTGATTGGGTTCTTTGATTCTTGAAGATTGATCCAAGGTTTGGATGATTTAAATGTTGGGTTCCTCCTTCTCTCTCTAAAATGCTCTCACATCTCTCTAAAATCAGTAGGAAATGACCCCAAATGAAGCCCGGAAGGCTATATATTGAAATGGGGTCGGGTTATAAAAATTAGAAAATTAACCCTCCGATGTCAACTTTGCTATAGCAGAATGGACCGCAGAATTAACATGTGGGCCGCAGAATGCACCGCGAAATCGGTGCCCAAAACTGGGCTACACTGGTTCAATCTGTGGTTTGATTTGCGACCGCAGATTAAAAATGCAGACCGCATAATTGACATTGAGATCGCATATCTGACATGACACAGGATCGCATTTTCCAGCCTTTGGTAATTTGATCATAACTTTGCATAGGAATGTCCAAATGACGAACGGTTTGAAGCTTAGAAACTAGACTCAAAGACCTTTCATTTGATAGGTTATTCATCACCTAAAACCTTATATATATTTAGATATTCTCATTCAAAGTAGGGACTAGTGCAAGATCATTGGGAATTTTAACCTATTATGGACTTTTCCAATTTTTCTTAGACTTAGGCCTTTCCTTGGACCCCAAATTACTTACCACAAGACTTATACACATATTTACCAAATCCAATGGATTTACACCATATTAATAGCACATAAAATTATTATAATAAGCCTACGTGACACAATGAAATCCTAAATCACTTAGCAAAAATTTTCGGGGCCTTACATTCTCCCTCCCTAGGATCATTCGTCCTCGAATGAGGTGTAGATTCTGACTCAAATGCTTAATATAATCATTCTCTGTTCTTACCTACTTCGGGACCTTAAATTTTGACTAACTCCTAAATTTGTTGGAAATTTCGGCAGAGCCTCCTTTGTAACTAGGCCTATCCACCTGCCAGAGAATCACCAAAATCATCTTAACAACACATCCACAACTAGACAGAGCACCACAATGTATATAACAACAATCCTAATCCCAGTATGACAAGCACTACATTGTCATAAGGATACCAAACATGGACTGCACAGTTTTAAATCAAAACACCTATATGCTACCTTTCAAGTCAAAACTAATTGATATTCAATCAAACAAAAAAATATTTTCCTTTCATTACACTTTTAGCCTTCCAGATGACCTTCTCAACTTACAAGTTCTATCATGACACATTCTCGGAAATAATATCAACTCCCAAACATACATAACAAGGATGACAGATAGACACATCGCATGAGTTAATTATCTATTGACTTTACCTTTAGTAATTTCCATTGTACAATTTACATTCCACCAGATATTGCAATTCATGGGAACAACAACATCCCACAATTCCATCACATGGCATCATACCATCAAGAATATCTTTTCATAGTAACCAAATAGTCATGTGTTCATAATAGTCCTTACTATCCATTAATGTAACCACAAAGGTGTCCATCAACAAGAATATAATTTCATTTCAATCAACAATCCATATAAAGTCAAGCCACGATGACTCTTGCAAGTAGTGCATCATATAGGATATTACCATGATCATATAGTTCAATCGAATCAATTCACACCCCTCTTTTATCACTACCTTCTTAGACATAAACATATGGAAACACAAAGTACATGAGGAACAGTTACGGGGAATATCATACTCCTAGTGCAACCTAATATGGAATACACTTATGTCACCTTTATTATTAACTCTCATAACATCTTCAGGGGAAAATATGGAGAATAGCATGTTCATCCTTAAAACTCTAAATCTCTAGGCGAACACTCACACTGAACTTTTGATGACTTTCAACAATTTCTCTAAGATGTGCTATCATAAACTAACCATAAAATTACCTATCCAATATATATATGATCATACTGTGAAGCTTCATCTTTGACTTTTTTGAATTTAAAATACCCAATGGATCTAATACAATGAGGAACAACAGAGTTCAAGATTAGGCTGGAGTTATTCAGGAATCCATTAATGTGTTGAGCAGAGAATTTCATGAGGTTATATACTAAGAGACACAGAAGGTTACTACTAACAATACTGACGTGGTTAATTATTGTGAGGACATCAATTATTAGACAAATAAGTCATAGGGGTAACTCGTATATTGGCAATAGGAACCATAAAGGAGGAATAGTCAATTACGTGAACCACTTGTTTTCTATAGTGTAGGGAAAATCCGTTTATCAAGAATAAGAATAATCTGGCACCTTGAATATGATACGGGTTTCAAAATACATGCAGTTAAATTACACTCTTAACATTACTTGACACACGAAATCTATGCCACAAGCCCGTGAGGATGAAAATAAGTTGAACGCTTGTGAGATTATCATATTTCAGACAGCTTAACCCTTCCTGATAATTGATCATATACGAGCGAACTAAAGATACAACCAAACTTGTCTTTTAAATCGATATGCTCATGATATGTGCAAAAATCTGAAGGCATCTAATCTCATCCTTTTCTCAAGTAAAATCACATAGCTCAGACATCTAAATGTTTGATGAAATCATGTACTGGTTAGAGGCGTTCTAATGGTTAACATGATGATCTAGGGAGAAAGACAAATGACACTCCTATCCTCCCAAGGAATTGTAATACCAAGAGTAGCAAAACTATCCTCACATGAAACTGATATAGTCAACTATCCTAGGAGTCGAGTGAGAAGAAGGCCACATAACCCATCCAATCCAACCCATTTAAGACTTTGGAAAGAGGGATACACTTTGGTTTGAAATCAGGGAAATTTTTGCCTAGGCTTAAAGGAAATTCATTACTACTGAAACCCATGAGACAAGCCCTAGTAGTCCTAGAAAATCGATAAAAATGGCGAGGAAGTATTTTAAACCATTACGAGTTGGTATAAAACAAGACCTCAAAGTGCCCACATGGATAAGTTCGAAAGAATGAGATGTTTTAATGCATTTATCTCGGAGAAGTAACCTGGGCTATCTGGCCACATGGACAAGAGGAAAAGATAGATAATTGTTTAGGAAAAACTCTCATAAGAAGTGCGAGCAATATCTTGTTATCCTAACAAAAGGAACATGTCCTCATACTTAATGCGACAAGACTTCCTCTTTGATGACTGAAACATAAATGAATTATACAATGAGAGTTATCAGATGAAGTAGATAGTAGGGTGGCAAAACTAATGAGCACCATTTAGAACCAACAAGCATAAACCAAGTTGACGACATTAGAAGTCTGTAGGAAAGGAGAAATTTACCCACTCTCTGGGCGCTTGTAGAGTACATAAAAGTACGGTTAATTAAATCAGATCATATCGTTGGATAACTACTCGAGACATCGAGGTAATATCGCATCGAAGATTACAGGTACACAACACACGATGCAAGACAACTGAAAAGAAGGAAAAGATCCTCATGGAAGTAACCTTTAGATCATAACCACTAGGAACGGTGGTAATATAAAGCGATCATAAGAAGATACATTTTTTTTGAAAGAAGGTCTCTCTATGTAGTCACGTGATGTATAACTCCAGAATTCAAAAATCCAATTATATTT
>MU748116.1:0-49394 GCA_026770625.1 Nicotiana glauca | reverse complement strand
CGTGGTTCTAGCACGGTCGCTCAACTGTTATATTTGGCTAAAATTTGATTTTTATACATGTTACCCTACTTGTGCAATTTTTAAAGTTATTCACCGCTTTTTGTCAATTATTATTTTATTTAAGAAAGTGAACGTCATTTAAGAACGTATTTTCGGATCACGTCACATGAAATGCACCCGGATCCTCGACACATTCTTATTCAATATTTTCAGATTTAGATTTGGGTCGCATGAAATGCACACCCGTATTAGGAAAATAAGATTATTAAAAATCACACCTAAAGCGACTATCATATTGTTATTTTTGGGAAGGCCATGAAATTCGCTAAACGGCCTATCCCGAATACTAAGTATTTTAGTAAGTAATTAATGAGGGCCCCGTAATTATTTATTTTATTTGGCGAGGCTCGTCTCATTTTTATTATTAAAAGGCCAACCTAAAGCAGCTAAATTTTCTATTTTTGTGTTTGTCTCTATAGGTTAAATAATCCGTAATTATAAATTTGAATCTCGAATTGAAGTCCGAATTCAAACAAAAGGGTAAAACCTTTTAGCTTGAACCCGCTATCTAATTCAAGACCCAATTTTATATTTATGGACTACTTTTCCATATTCCTAATTATTTATTCTTAAATATTATCATATTTGGGACTTTTGATTTTTAATTAAATTACAGTAACATTTTTAGGCCCGCTGGAATTTTTAACAATGCAAATAAAATACGGGCCACTCATAAATTGAACCCATAAAAATGAGCCCAGTTCCAATTGAACACAGGCCGGTCATCGAGTCACGGCCAAGGTGTTCAGTAACACTCAAATAGCCTTAATTAATTCTTAACATAACAATTTTGCATCTACGTTGAAGTCACTTAATGTTATAAAAGGTAGTTTGAATTTAAACATGCTTTTATTCAGAACTCTTGCCACACTCAATTTGAACACAATCAAACTCTAACTATTTTTACCAATTCTAATATTCAGGTGCTAGTAACTTCAATTACTGATATCTAAATGAGCTATTCTATAACCTCATAATTTACTAATTAAAATTCAAAATGTCAAGTATCAAACAAAAACTGGACTATTAAACCTGCTACCAATCTATATCTTATTACTAGATTTAAACAAAAGGCCATCTCATTTTTTTGCATTCAGCGATTCCGCCTACACATGAGAAATCATATTACATTATGACAATTAGTCTATATAATGAACAGTCCAATTATTACACAAAAAAAAAATTTAAAAGTCCAGTCAGTCATTCTAAATGTAATTACAATACTTCAAACATAGAATTTCAATCTAATGATTTAAATACAATAAAACGAGAGATTTAAAATAGCAAATTAATTTCAGCTTCTTATTCACGTTGTCAACAGGAAGGAGATACATCAATGTAATTTGAAATGTACACCTGAATCACAATAGATTGAGGAGAAGTCAGCCACAAAGAGCAACAGTGATCAATACAACTCAAAATTAGTTCAATAATCCAGGAGGATTTGACAAAAGCAAATCAGAACTAAGATTCAACCATAAACCACTTGAAAGCACCCAAATAAATCCGAAATTGACTTTTAAAACTTCTAAAACTCCAAAGGATCAAATCACAACCAAACACTGACTTGATTAAACCCAAAATTATGAGAAAATGACTTCAAAACTATCCTGGATACTTCAGAAGTCCAACAGCCCAATAACACTAACCAAATCAGAGTAATTGAATCCCTGAAATTACTTTTACTTGTTTCAAATCATCTCTGATCCACTGATATCAACTTTGAACCTCGAAGATTGAAATTTAAGCTGAAAACTCAATAGAACAGTATTTATTTTGGATTTTTACTGATTTTTCTAATTTTTTTTTTGATTTTGGAGAATTTGAATTTTAAATCGAGGTCTGAATTTGAAGTAGTAGCTTTGGGAAAATTTTTTTGGAGGTTCTAAACTTGGATTACAAGGCAAGATGATGCCCTTTTATAGGCATAATTGAGGGGCAATCTTCAGAAGAAAAAAAAACAGCCCTTGTTTAATAGCTTTATTACTTATATTCCCCTTACTTCCTAACCTATTACTCAACTAGACACCCTAAGCTTCTATAAACATGCACTAAGGTCCTGTTTCTAAAAAATTCTAAGCTATTCTAGTGAATTCTTATTTATTCTACAAGGGTTTTTATTTATGAATTACCTTAATTACCATTTACTGTCACTATTCAACCAATCCCTAATCCTTGATTAACCAGAACTAACCCTAGAATTTTAATCTCAGTTAAAAATAACTAAATAACTAGGACTGACTAATCAATTTTCAAGATAATCACTAATAACATCAAATTAATTCTAATTACTAAAATACTGAGTTAATTGCACTAAGAATCATACTACAAAAAACTATAATCATCAAAAAGAAACATGCAAATTCCTAGTCGACTAACAGAAAACAAAGAAAAGGGAAAAAAAACTTAACTTTAATAGTCACTTGACTGTCTTTTCTTGGCACTAATATCCTTAAGAAAAAGAAGAGGAGAACCCTGCGACACCATTTGTGAAGTTCAGACTTCGCCGAAAAATTTTCAAACTCAAATTTGAGCCGCTCCAGTTATATTTGAGACTCAAAATTTTAGGGGTTGTGTAGGGGAGGTCAAAGCAGTTATTTGGTGTTATTTTGGAAGCCATTGGGTTAACCGGCGTCATGGCCGGAAAATTTTCAAAAGAATATTCGAGGCGTTCTGGATAGATTTGGGGAAAAATAAGGATGGGAATGGGAAGAGGGGGACGAGACAGACCAACGATGTAATTTTGGGGAGCATTGGCGGTGGTGGCGTTTCCCGCCGGCGAGAGTTCCGGCGGGTGACAGGGGAGAAAGAAATATTATAGGTTTTATTTTTATTTTTCTGATTTAATTAAATCAGTCAATCCCTTTAATATTTAGTCAAGATCACTTGTGAACCATTGGATTTAAATCATTGGACGGACAGGATTAATAAGAAATGCCAACGACGTCGTTTGGTTAATTTGGCAACTGGACCGGTCTTTGGGATATTGGACCGGGTTGAGACTTGGGCGGATGAAAATATTTGGCGGGTGACTTCAATTGGGCTGTAACACAGCTCAAATTATTCCTTTTTATTTATATTTTGTATTACTATTTTTTATTTGCCTTTTGTATTTTATTTTTATATTTTGCATTTGATTTTACCTATTATTTTTCTGATTTTGTAAAAACTAAAACAAAAACCTAATTAAACTATTTAACTCCTAAAATTATTTAATAGCACTATTTAAAGTTGAATGCAACATTTATCAATTAAAATTGCCTAAGAACTATTTTGGGATTTTCTTTGAATTGTTATAAAAATAAATTAATAGCTACTAAATGTGAAATTAGTTTCCTAAATGCAAATGCATATTTTTGTATTTTTATTTGACTTAACATGCACAAATACCATGCAAACAATTAGCACAAAATTCACACAAATTGTAAAAATAGGAAAAAATCTTTTGTTTGGATTTTATGGGAATAACTCATATATAGGGCAAAAATCACGTGCTCACAACTGCCCCTCTTTGCTCGGAAACACGAAGAGTTTTCGTGCAAAGATACGTGAGCGGTAATGAGGGATTTTTGCCCATTCGCATATTCCATGTGAAGCATTTTTTGAAAAGCTTGACCGCACCCTGCTTCAGAGGTTGCCTACATATCCCGGGCTAAACAGGAATCAGGTCAGTGTAGTTCAGGAGTGTCTGGTAGCTGGGACTACCATGAAGCTGTGATTTCACTGCTGTTGTTGCTGTTACTGCTTGCTGACTCCCTTATTACACCATGTAAAGATAAAAAGAAACTATCCTAAGCTATGCCCTATGATTTACAAAAATCCTATCTAATGCCTGGTATCTTTTGTTCTTGTGTTGCTTTGATCTTGCATCATGTATTCTTTCAATGGAATTCTGGCTGTTGCCTTGACTGTGTTTTTGAAATATGTGTCCATTCTTCAGGTGGATTCCTGCTTGCGATTGCTTGAAAATGTATTCCCTTGTTCTTCAGGTGGTCTCATGCTTGCGTTTGCTTGAAAAAGTATTCCCTTGTTCTTCAGGTGGGCTCCTGCTTATGATTACTTTGAGAAAGTATTCCCTTGTTCTCCAGGTGGGTGCCTGCTTACAAAAATAGACAAACAAAGAAAATTTTCTGCCCCAGTATGGTGACTGGGCATATCATGTTAGCAGATATTAAAATCCAAAGCTAAAATTCAAATTGTACTTTCCTTGTTTTCCAGGTGGGTGCCTGCTTACTGCATTTGAAAAGATATTCCCTTGTTCTTCAGGTGGGCGCCTGCTTGCTGAATTTGAAATGTATTCCCTTGTTCTTCAGGTGGGCTCCTGTTTACAAAACATACAAAACAACGAAAATTTTCTGCCCCAGTCTGGTGGCTGGGTATAGCATGTTACCAAATATTAAAAAATTAAAAGCTAAAATTTAAATTGTACTTCCCTTGTTCTCCAGGTGGGTGCCTGACTGCTGAAACTTGAAATGGATTCTTTTGAACATTGTTGCCTTCCTTTAAAACTTGAACTGTCCTCCCTTGTTCTCCAGGTAGGTGCCTGACTGCTGCAACTTTCTATGTTCCCTTGTTATCCACATTGTTCACATTTACTTTAAAGTGATTAGTAAGAATTTGAATCTTTTGTCCTTGTTTTAATCAAAGAACAATTTGTTAGTATAAAATGGTGATTAGCTGTTGGCATTCTTGTTGGCCATGCTTCTGCTTCTGGACTTGCTCCGCTTTGCTTTTTGAACTTATCTTGTCTTGCCTTAATTTTCCGGCAAACTTTCTGATCCTGATGACCCGCATGTTTTCCTCATGTTACTGACTTTGATGTTTCTTTTTCCCTTTCTTGTAAACTTTTGCTTCGTTCTCCAACTTTCTGATTTCCATTAATTCTTCATGTTTCATTGTCCTTTAATGAATTCCTAGTCTCATTGTGCCATACAACTGGGGAGCTGGTAGTTAGCTTTGACTACAAATGTCTATTAGACAAATTTTAAGAAAAATGAAATGCAATGACCTTGAAGTTTTGAGGGTAGAAAAACTCTAAAAAGAAAAGAGGATAGGACTTATCCGAGTGAGAAGGCTGATTCCGTTGATCATGCCTTGCATTTTGGATTAAACAACCTAGTCTGTCCAACCAACTGTCAATTGCCACATTTACCATACCATATTTCACAACTCAATTTTCACCGAAACCCAAACCTTGCTTGTTTTTCCACCTTTAAACCACAAACTTCTTTCATTTGCCCACTTTTGGAAACTCACTTTCGCCTTACGGTGCTCGTGAGGGTTTTCACCAATAAAACTCTCATTTTCATATCTCTCAACTCACATCGCCTTACAGTGCCCATGAGGGTTTTCACCAATAAGACTCTCTCATTTTTAGTCTTTCATCTTCTGGTACCGGAGTATTGTCCATAACATGATTCACCCCACCTGCTTGTATTGTCATTTCTTAAAATTGATCGGAAGGCCTTTCTTTGGACCGTAATGTGGCTTTTGGATGGGTTTTAGAAAAAAGGGTATAAAGGCTCAAAATATTCCAACGTGGGTTCAAAAATTACAACTTTCGAAATCATATCTTCCATAACTTCTGCCCCAGTTTCTTCTCTGGGGATTCTTGGACTTTTCTTTGGTTGTGACTGAACCTCAGTGAGGCTGCCTACGTACCCTTTCGGGATCAAGTCAAACATAGTTCAGATCATAAAATTGCTTCATTGTTGCAATGTTTCCTTCCTTCCATTTTTCTTTTCTTCTTTTCTTTTCTTTTCTTTCTTTTTATTTTCTTTTTCTTTTATTTTTCTTTTTACTCTTTGCTTTTCTTTTTCTTTCTTTTCTTTTTCCTCTTTTCTTTTCTTTTTCTTTCTTTTTCCTTCTCTCCTTTTCTTTTTTTTTCTTTTCTTTTTTTTTTCTTGTTTCTCCACTTAATTTCCTAGTTCAATCCTTGATTTTTGTTGTTGATTCCGAAAGAGGGATATGAAAGAAAATATAATAAGGCTCAAAGAGATAGCAATAGATAAAGTGTTTGGATAGCAGAACAAAATGCCTTCATTATTTCAATCTCAAAACATGTAGAATACAATCAGATACATAAAGATAAAGAAATCATACATAATATCTCTTGACTGCATCAGAATTGATAGCCATTTCTACACATTTTCCTTCCACATCTGTTAGATATAATGCTCCGTTGGACAACACTCGTGATACAACAAATGACCCTTGCCAATTGGGAGCGAACTTTTCTTTTGCTTTTGCCCAATGAGGTAAGTGCGCCTCAATACCAATTGTCCAACTTCAAATTTTCGTGGATGCACTTTCTTGTTATAAGCTCTGGCCATTCTCTGTTGATACAATTGCCCATGACATACTGCTGCTAATCTCTTCTCATCAATCAAACTTAATTGTTCCAGCCGGGTTTTGACCCATTCATCATCATCAATTTCTCCCTCCGCAATAATTCGAAGGGAGGGTATTTCAACTTTTGCAGGGATCACTGCTTCCGTGCCATATACCAATGAATAAGGAGTTGCCCCTACCGAAGTGCGAACAATAGTGCGATATCCCAATAAAGCAAATGGTAATTTCTCATGCCACTGCCTCGATCCTTCTACCATTTTTCGAAGAATTTTCTTAATGTTCTTATTGGCTGCTTCGACTGCTCCATTCGCCTTAGGACGATATGGTGTGGAATTGCGGTGCGTAATTTTAAAATTCTGACATGTCTCCGCCATCAAATGACTATTAAGATTGGCACCATTATCTGTGATAATCACCTTAGGAATTCCAAATCGAAAAATGATGTTTGCATGCACAAAATCGACCACTACTTTCTTGGTTACCGACTTAAATGTCTTTGCCTCAACCCATTTAGTAAAGTAATCAATGGCAACTAGAATAAACCTGTGACCATTAGGTGCAGCTGGCTCAATCGGCCCAATGACATCCATACCCCCAAGAAATGAAAGGCCATGGTGCCGACATTTTATGCAACTCAGATGGTGGAGAGTGGATCAGATCTCCATGTACCTGGCATTGATGGCACTTGCGCACAAAGCTGATGCAGTCCCGTTCCATAGTAAGCCAGTAATATCCTGCTCGGAGAATTTTCTTTGCTAGCACATATCCACTCATATGTAGCCCACAGACTCCTGCATGTACCTTGGCCATAATCATTGTAGCTTGTTTTGCATCCATACACCTTAACAAACCCAGATCCGGGGTTCTTTTGTACAAAACCCCTCCGCTAAAGAAAAATCCACTTGCCAATCGTCTGATAGCTCTCTTTTGATCCCCCGTGGCCTGTGCCGGATATACTCCCATTCGGAGGTATTCTTTAATATCATGGAACCACGGCTCACCATCAAGTTCCTCTTCTATTGTATTGCAATAAGCATGTTGATCTTGGACCTGAATCTGCAATGGGTCCATATAAGCCTTGTTCGGATGATGTAGCATTGATGCCAGAGTGGCCAAAGCATCAGCAACTTCATTGTGGATTCTCGGAATGTGCTTGAATTCTATGGACTGAAACCACTGACATAGTTCATGCAGACACTGCCGATATGGTATGAGTTTTAAATCCCGAGTTTCCCATTCTCCTTGAATTTGATGTACCAAGAGATCCGAGTCACCCATGACCAAAATCTCTTGGACACCCATACCTATAGCCATCCTCAAACCCAAGATACATCCCTCATATTCAGCCATATTGTTGGTGCAAAAGAAACAGAGCTGAGCTGTGACAGGATAATGTTGTCCCGTCTCTGAAATAAGTACCGCTCCTATTCCGACACCTTTGTTGCTAGTAGCCCCATCAAAGAATAACTTCCAGCCAGGTTTGTCATCTTGCCCCGGTTCATCAATGTACATTACCTCTTCATCAGGAAAATATATTTTCAACGGTTCATATTCATGATCAACTGGATTCTCCGCTAAGTGATCAGCCACTGCTTGTGCTTTCATCGCAGTGCGGGTTACATAAACAATATCAAATTCTGTGAGCAAGATTTGCCATTTGGCAAGCCTCCCTTTGGGCATGGGCTTCTGAAAGATGTACTTTAACGGATCCGGCCGGGAAATGAGATAAGTGGTATAGGCTGACAAATAATGTTTCAACTTCTGTGCCACCCAGGTCAAAGCACAACATGTCCTCTCCAATTGAGTGTATTTTACCTCATAAGATGTGAATTTCTTGCTGAGGTAATAAATTGCCTGCTTTTTCTTTCCTGTAACATCATGTTGCCCCAGTACACAGGCGAAAGAATTATCCAACACCGTCAAATAAAGGATTAGAGGTCTTCCTGGCTCAGGGGGAACCAATACAGATGGATTGGCCAAGTACTCTTTGATTTTGTCAAATGCAGCTTGGCACTTATCTGTCTATTTAACTGCAGCATCTTTCTTCAATAGTTTAAAGATAGGCTCGCAAGTTGACGTAAGCTGAGCAATAAACCTGCTGATATAATTCAATCTGCCGAGCAAACTCACCACTTCTTTCTTGTTCTTTGGCGGAGGCAATTCCTGAATGGCTTTGATTTGGGACGGGTCCAGGTCAATACCACGTCGACTCACCACAAACCCCAAAAACTTCCTTGATGGCACTCCAAAAGCACACTTCGCTGGATTGAGTTTGAGATTGTACTTGCGAAGCCTCTGGAAAAACTTCCTCAGGTCTTTAACATGATCACACTGCTTTCTGGACTTGATAATTACATCATCCACATAGACTTCAATCTCCCGATGTATCATATCATGGAACACGGTGGTCATCGCTCTCATGTATGTTGCCCCTGCATTTTTCAGTCCAAACGGCATCACCCTGTAACAATATGTTCCCCAAGGTGTGATGAATGTCGTCTTTTCAGCATCTTCCTCATCCATAAGAATCTGGTGGGCATAACAATCCACAAAAGAGCCGATCTTATGTTTGGCACAATTGTCAATCAGTATGTGGATGTTTGGCAGTAAAAAATTATCTTTTGGACTTGCTTTGTTAAGATCCCGATAATCAACACACACTCTGGTTTTTCCATCTTTCTTTGGCACGGGCACGACATTGGCTAACCAGGTGGGATATTTGGTAACCCGTATAACCTTCGCCTCAAACTGCTTGTTGACTTCTTCTTTTATTTTCACACTGATGTCTGTCTTGAATTTTCTCAACTTTTGCTTGACCGACGGGCATTCCGAATAAATGGGCAATTTGTGGACCATCAGATCAGTACTCAGACTCGGCATATCATCGTATGACCATGCAAAGATATCTTTGTATTCATGCAACAACTTAATCAACTCTTCCCTGAGCGAAGCTTCCAAATGGACACTTATCTTTGTTTTCCGGACATTTTCCTGGTCCCCCAGATTCATTGCTTCTGTATCATTCAAGTTAGGTTTGGGTTTTTTCTCATATTGACTCAACTCTTTACTAATTTCTTCCAAAGCCTCCTCATCATCATACTCCACCTCATTATCACATTCAATTTCTTGTATTACTATTTGATTATCAAGACTAGGCCGGGAATTCCTCATGCATGACACATCATTGAAATCAGCATAAAATGGACTGTACAAGAAAAAGAAAAGAAAGACAAAATAAAGGCTATCAGGAATGGAGAGAGAAAGAAATTGCATTTCATTGAAATTCGTAAGATAACAAGGTTTGACTCATCCAATTGGACGGAACATAGAAATCTGAATTACAACCCTGAAATAAAACAGATTTAATACTCAGAAAGCAAATAAAAACTAACTACCGCGACTCCCTCCGAGTT
This sequence comes from Nicotiana glauca, assembly GCA_026770625.1. Taxonomy (NCBI): domain Eukaryota; kingdom Viridiplantae; phylum Streptophyta; class Magnoliopsida; order Solanales; family Solanaceae; genus Nicotiana; species Nicotiana glauca. Next base: position 39,570 of record MU748116.1, on the reverse strand, counting down.
GGAAGAGGAGTAGCTTCCCAGTTATTCAGATTGGCCCGAGATCCCACGAACTGGACATCAATTATGCTTGGCCCCTCTTCTGCTTCTACCACATCCACTTCTTCGAACAACTTTTTAAATCGTTCGATCAATTCCCTTCAGGCTTTATCTCTGCCAAGCTGGGCATCACTATCGCCAGGCGCCTATTAGTACCAGACCGGACGAAAGAACAGGAAAGGCGAGGGATAGGTTTAGGGAGGGTCTACACTTTCTTCTTCAACTTTCGAGCTCTCCTTATATCAGCAGCGGTAGGTTTAAAGCCCAGCCCAAAAGTATCAATATTACCAGGAAGAGACACTGGTTGTGTAATACCCTGTAATGAAGCTCCCAGTCCTTTTCCGGGCAGAAATCCATTTTTCAACATTTCTGTAGCCACCATAACAGATGTGGTTGCCACCTTTGGCATAGGAATATGCTCACCCTCCGAAACTTTAGCGACCAATACTGTATCCATCACTTGGTACACCATGGGCCCTTATCATCCTCGGCTTCTTCAAAGGGAGTGATAGTATTGCAAGAATTATCTTCACCGTGGACCACGATCTCTTGACGGTCCCATTCAAACTTTACCATCTGATGTAGTGAAGATGGCACAATCTTCGCAGCATGGATCCATGGTCGGCCTAGCAAAAAATTGTAGGATACAGCAACATCCAGTACTTGAAATTCCATCGTGAACTCCACTGGCCCAATGGTAAGTTCTAGCACAATGTCTCCAAAAGTATTCTTCCCTCCCCCATCGAATCCACGTACACAAATATTGTTTTTGTGAATTCTTTCATTATCGATCTTCAACTTCTCCAAAGTAGACAAAGGGCATATGTTGGCACTTGACCTGTTATCAATTAGCACACGGGTCACTACAGAATCCTCGCATTTCACAGTAAGGTACAGTGCTCTGTTGTGTTCGGTTCCCTCCAATGGTAATTCATCATCTGAGAATGTCACCCTATTCACCTCAAAGATTTTGTTTGCGATCTTTTCAAGATGATTCACTGTAATTTTCTCGGTCACATATGCTTCATTCAAGATCTTCATTAGTGCACGGCGATGTTCATCTTAGTGAATTAGCAGAGACAATAGAGAGATTTGCGCCAGCACCTTCCTTAGTTGTTCCACTATCGAGTAATCCTGTGCCTTCATTTTTTTAGAAATTCCTCAGCTTCCTCCTCGGTGACAGCCTTTTTCATAAGAGCCGGATTGTCCTTGGTTAGTTTGGTTTTCCTTAATTCTTCAGGGGCAAAGCACCTCCCCGATCTTGTCAAACCATGAGTTTCGCAAATTTTATCTCTGACCTCTTTCCCCCGATACATGACAGTCACTTTGTTGTAGTTCCATGGGACAACTTTTGTATTCACAACGGGCAATTGAGTTATCGGTTTGATGATGACCGGTTCTGCTTGGGCCCCTTTCACAACTAACACGGGCTTTGCACTTGCTCCCGGTACTATCACTTTCACTGGCTCTAGTTTCATTACCACCACTGATTTATCCACCACTTGTTTAACTGCAACCACTGCTCTCCCACCCATTGCCTTTTCATCTACCTTGCTTTCACTTGCTTTGATCATCATTACCGTCTGAGAAGGCTTTTTACATTCTCCCCTCTGTACCAACTCAATCACATGAGCTTTATGATGAATAGGTAGGGGATTTTGTGTAATATTAGGAGTTTCGGGAGCCTGAACTTCAATTCTCCTTGAATCAATGAGCTCTTGAATAGCAGTTTTCAAGTGCCAACATTTCTCCGTGTCGTGCCCCGGAGCTCCTGAACAATATTCGCAGCTGACGGAATGGTCCAGGTTCCTTGGTGGTGGGTTCGAGATTTTTGGTTCAATGGGGTTTAAGACTCCAAGCTGCCTCAGCCTATGGAATAGACTGGTGTAGGATTCTCCTAACGGAGTGAAAGTCTTTTTCTTCTGCAACCTATCATTTCTGACAGTAGGGTTAGGACGGTGGCCAGTTCCCCCTGGGTTTCTGTATGCTTTAGGCGGTGGGTATGTATTCTGGGTATGATATGTGTTATGAGGATTGGGTGCACGCCACGGTGCTTGTGGTTGTGGGTAAGTTTGGGCATGATGGACTGAGAAGTGAGGAACAGTGGGAGAATAATAATGTTGTGGTGGGCCGTATGGTATAGGTGGGTAAGTTTGGTGATGTGGGTGGGGTTGATGATAATAAGGAGAAGGACCCCTGGACCATGTCCTGCCTTCTACAACAGCTAACTCTTCTTTCTTCTTCTTTCCCAGGACCCCTCCAGTGCCCGTCTAGATGGCCTGAGTTATAGCCTTTATCGCTGAGTAGCTCATGATCATATTGGTCTTTAAGCCCTCTTCTACCATACTCCCCATTTTGACAACTTCATTGAATGTCTTTCTAACAGCTGACACCAAATGTCCATAATATGTGGGCTCTAGAGCTTGTAAGAAATAGTCCACCATTTCACCCTCTTTCATGGGTGGATCAACTCGAGCAGCCTGCTCTCTCCATCTGAATCCATATTCTCTGAAACTCTCCCCTGGCTTCTTCTCAATCTTCGTCAGGGAGAGTCTTTCGGGAATAATCTCCAAATTATATTGAAAGTGATTGGCAAAGGCCTGGTCTAAGTCATCCCAAGTAAACCAACGATTGTGATCCTACCTCGTGTACCACTCTAAGGCAGATCCACTAAGGCTCTGGCTGAAGTACGCCATTAGTAATTCGTCCTTTCCACCAGCACCCCTCATTTTACTGCAAAAATCCTCTCAAGTGTGCCACAGGGTCACCATGACCGTCGTAAAGATCGAACTTTAGTAATTTAAAACCCACCGGCAACTGAACGTTTGGAAATAGGCATAGGTCTTTATAAGCCACACTTACTTGCCCCCCGAGGCCTTGCATATTCCGGAAAGACTATTCAAGACTTTTCACTTTACGAATCATTTCTTCTTGTTCGGGGTTCTTCGGAGCTTTCTCTTCCTCAGATATATCAATGAGAGGAGTGTAAAGATAAGGCTCATGATGTTTGAAGGTAGGTTCTGGTGGATAGTAGTGGTTGTCTTGGGTATGGAATAGAGGTTCACTTGTAGACTTGTGTAATGTGGCCGGTGGAGGAGCCACATATACAGGAGCAACTGGAGGTGGTGGAGGTGGGACCTGTTTTGGTGGTGGATGAGGTGGTGGTGTTTGTGAAGTGGTTGCATACTATGGTGGATATGTAGGGTAGGCCGAGGAGGAATTTACGGTAGGAGGGTCTTGTGTTTGAACTGGTGGAGGAATATAGACGGGATTGGCAGGATATGTAGGTAAGGGTTGTCCTTTCGCCCAGGCCTGGTACATTTCGGTCATTTGTTGCTTAAGCATGTACATTTCCTCCTTCATAGCATTCACATCTACTGCTTCATCATCCCTAGCCGGGTCAACAATTGTGGCTTCAATCTCTTGGCTAATCATTTTTGACGTATCTTTGGAACGGGTATTGTACTGATCAGTTGCCAGAATTCCAGCTAGCTAAAACCACCTGTCTGAACTCAACAACGACGCTTGTTAGTGGTTAGGGCATTATCGATCAATAATCGTAAATTGGAAGCATAGATGTAGTAAAACAATTTTGCTCGTCCACATGCGTCATCCCCGCTTTCTCAATTATGGCCTTTTCTTTTATTCTTGCCTTTTCCTTTGTTTTGCCAATTCTTTGGTTGTGGCTTTTCCCTTTTTTCCTTTTCATTTTTTTTATTTTTTTCTCTTTTTATTTATCTTTTTCACTATTCTTTTGACTTGTATTTTTTATATGATTATTACCGATCCTATGAAATTGCCTATCGCAAATGTGTTCATATAAAATTGAAGGCAAAAATATATCTACAACTTTTGGAATAGTTTTTCAAATTTCATTAACGACAAACGATTACATCTATACTAAGCTAATATTTTATTTTGGAAATCAAAGATACAAATTTAAAATTCAACTACTATATTATTATTTTTTAAGAATACATCAAAGCTTCAAATCCTGGGGCCCGCGGGGCATCTCTCGGCATCGCCGCAGGCCTGCTTGCAAGACCCCTTTGTAATTGCTCCAAATCATTCATAATTTATCGGACAAATATCATCACTGCTGCAGAGGAAGTGGCATACTCCATCTTTTCACCATATTGACATCTTTTAACAACATAGCGTGCAATGCCTCGAATTCTTTCCTTAATTTGACCCTTTTCCTGGAGAAGTCGACTTATCTGTCGGGCCCGAGCTTCAAGTATTTGAGAATCTTGGAGATGAAGATCTTGCAGTAATTTTATTTCCTTTTGCAGTTCAGCAATCATCTCATAACAACGATCCCTTTCATCCTGAAATTTTTTGTCTAACCGAGCTGCTTTTTCTTCCCGAGCATTTGTTTTTCTTCTCATGTTGGCAATGGTCCCCTCATAGTCTTTTCTCAACTGTTGTACATATTGGGATTTTTCCTTAGTTTTCTTGGCCCAGTGTGTTCGGAGTCTTGCTATGTTCCTTTCGGATTTTTCTAACTCCTCTTGACAATCCGAAATTTGCTTTTTTAATCCCTTGATCAACCTTTCGTCAGACACGCTTCTTTCTCGGTTTCTAGCATCGATTTTCATTTGATGAATCTGTGCCTTCAAAGTTTCATTTTCTTGAGCCAATTTCTTTTTCTCTCCTTCATCAACCGCAATTTGCACACTTTTCTCAAACTGAAGGTCCCGCACCTGTTGCTCCAATACACCAATTTTAGCTCGGTATTCTTTCTCTTTTACTAATCATTCCCATTGTACTTGGGCTTCATCAGTAAACTATTGTACATGGGGTCTTTTAGCGGGTCTTCCAGGAATCTGGAACCTTTTGTTGAACCAAATCAAATACTTGGGGTCTACTTCACCTTTTGCTTGGTCTTGTATCATAGTATCAGGTTGTAGAAACCGACTTTCATTCCATATCTTTCTAATTCTTGCTTCTGAAAAAGTAGCTTTGGGACTCAATTCAATAATTTGTTCAGTCAAATCCTCATCATTGTGCATCATTTGGAACCTCCCAAATTGTCGTAGGACCCTCTAAGGTGCGTAAGGTTGTATGCTCCGAATACCCATTAGAAGAATATATGGGACTTCTGCTGAAGTGTAAAAAATTTCAGTATTGGGAAGCCACCCGTAAGCCCATTCAACCTTATCCGCATTTAAAGATCTTAAACATGATGTCCAAGCCTCAACACCTTCGAGAAACTTAATGCCTGTAACCCGGGTTTCAAATTCATTGATGCAATTAAGTCCAATCAACCCGAAATTCATGTATCCTGAGCGATGGCATAAATGTTCTTGGATCCACATTTACAATAANACTAACCCGAGGTCTATATTTCCATCTTTCCTTGGGCAAATTATGATTCCTAGGAAGGCCACCAAAAATGCTAATCCTCGCCGAGCCTCCCATTTATATTTATTTCCTACATGTGTCAGGTCGGTGTTAGGTTCCTCGAAACCTCTTGGGTTACTATATCGATGATAGAGAAAATGCAGAGTACAACACCCATCCTTTAAACATGGGTCTTGGACATCCCGACTGATACTCAACAAATCTAAAAATCTGTGGAGGGTGACCGGTCTTGGCGACAAAGGATATCTATTTCGCATGTTTCCATTAAGCCCGATATACCCTGCTATTTCTTCCAATGTTGGCGTGAGCTCACAGTCAGAGAATCTGAAGATATTTCAAGTCGGATCCCAAAACGGTATCAAAGCTTCAACAATATCCCTTCTCGGTTTTACGTTCATAAGTCCCACAAGGCCACCCAAAAATTTTTACCACTGATTTTCTGCTTTCATCTCCGAGATCATTCCACCACAAATGGAGCTTAAGGGGTATCTCGCTCAGGACTGAGAAGGTTTCGATGTCATTTGAATTCATCCTGCACATTTATTTGAAGGAATTTAATGATTAAAAGAAAAGTGGCTATTTTTGCAAAACTTTTAATTTAGGAATTCCATATTCAATGATCAAGATTTCTCATCCTGGGGCCCATGGGGCGTCGCTCAGCATCATCACAAGCCAATCGCAAGACTGAGAAAGTTTTAATACCAATCGTGGCTATTTTTACAAAAACCTGCCATGTAATGGCTTATTTTGACAAAGTGGCTATTTTTTGCAAAATTTTGTTCTTGAAAATTTTTAATCCTGGGGCCCATGGTGCATCATTCAGCATCGCCACAGGCCAACACAAGACTGAGAAAGTTTTAATGCCAATTGTGGCTATTTTAGCCAAAACCTGCTATGTAATGGCTTATTTAGCAGAGTGGTTATTTTTTGTAAAGTTGACAGATGACCCAAACTTGATTCTGCAGATACGACCTTTCATCATTTCCGTAAGGGATATTTCAAGGTTGTGCCTGCAAATTATTTAGAGTGACTCAAAGTGGCTATTCTTGCAAAACGGCCTTTCGACGTCCTTTTGAGGGACATTCGGCTTGTTTTAAACAAAAATAGTACCACCCGACTTATTTATAACAAAATCAAAATTTCGACTTTTTTTTGGCTATTTTTTCAAAAAGGGTGTGGTTGGACCCGTCAAGGGTTGCCTACGTATCTCACACGTGGTGAGAATCAAACCAGCTTAGTTCGGGCCGATTGGCCAAAATCTAGACTATTTTGACCACAAATTTTTTTTTTCAAATATTTTCTCTTTTCCATTTTTCTTTTTTTTCAAAAATTCGGCAGCATTTCGGTACTATTTGGACATTAGGTTTTCACAATAAATGATTTTCCTCCCTTAGTCCTAACACTGTTATTTTCATAATTTTTCACTCATTGTTTACAGGCCGGTCAGCATGCGGAACCGAACAAATAAATGCAAGTAGAACATAATATGCATCAGGATGGTCATTTTAATTCTGGTCACCTGTCCTAGACAGACCCAACTCCTGTGTTGAGTCCCCTAAGTCAAATGCACATGATGCAAACAAGCGTCCTACTAGGGATCCGACATGAGTTTATTGTTCTTCTAGGTTTAAACCCTAGGTTTATTGATCTAGACCTGGCTTACCCTAGCGGACAACTCGGGCCGAGGGGGAGGCAGCGTACCGGGATACAGAAGCTCGCCCGGATTTGCAACTTATCCAAATCTCGTTCTAAATTGGGAAAAAGACTCTAACAGAAGAGAAGCTACACGAAGTGCACCCTTCTCCATGATGCAGAAGACTCAGAAAGAGGGAGGGATTCGCGACAATTTATATACAATCCAACAAATATTAAAGCGGTAAAAATATTTAGCACGTAAGGCATGGAATATATATATCAAACCAAATAAAGCCAAATACAATAATTTAACTAAGCTCGAATTCTTGAACCCTGAACCGAAATTCTGGGTTCTTTGTCCCCAGCAGAGTCGTCAGAACTGTCACACCTCTTTTTTCCGAAAGCTTTTTCGGGCTTTTACTACACCCCGGGAAGGAATATAGTAATAAAGGAGTTTTTCCAATTTAAGGACAATCGAAACGGGATTCGTTTTTATTAAAGGTTCAGAGTCGCCACTTGGGAGATTTATGGTGTCCCAAGTCACCGGTTTGAATCCCGAATCGAGGAATGGTTTGACTCTGTTTAACAGTCGCGAATCAGAAATTCAGGTAAGGAATTATGTTAACCCGGGAGAAGGAGTTAGGCATTTCCGAGTTCCGTGGTTCTAGCACGGTCGCTCAACTGTTATATTTGGCTAAAATTTGATTTTTATACATGTTACCCTACTTGTGCAATTTTTAAAGTTATTCACTGCTTTTTGTCAATTATTATTTTATTTAAGAAAGTGAACGTCATTTAAGAACATATTTTCGGATCACGTCATATAAAATGCACCCGGATCCTCGACACATTCTTACTTAACATTTTCAGATTTAGATTTGGGTCGCATGAAATGCACACCCGTATTAGGAAAATAAGATTATTAAAAATCGCGCCTAAAGCGACTATCGTATTGTTATCTTTTGGGAAAGCCGTGAAATTCGCTAAACGACCTATCCCAAATACTAAGTATTTTAGTAAGTTATCAATGAGGGCCCCACAATTGTANATTTGGCTAAAATTTGATTTTTATACATGTTACCCTACTTGTGCAATTTTTAAAGTTATTCACCGCTTTTTGTCAATTATTATTTTATTTAAGAAAGTGAACGTCATTTAAGAACGTATTTTCGGATCACGTCACATGAAATGCACCCGGATCCTCGACACATTCTTATTCAATATTTTCAGATTTAGATTTGGGTCGCATGAAATGCACACCCGTATTAGGAAAATAAGATTATTAAAAATCACACCTAAAGCGACTATCATATTGTTATTTTTGGGAAGGCCATGAAATTCGCTAAACGGCCTATCCCGAATACTAAGTATTTTAGTAAGTAATTAATGAGGGCCCCGTAATTATTTATTTTATTTGGCGAGGCTCGTCTCATTTTTATTATTAAAAGGCCAACCTAAAGCAGCTAAATTTTCTATTTTTGTGTTTGTCTCTATAGGTTAAATAATCCGTAATTATAAATTTGAATCTCGAATTCAAGTCCGAATTCAAACAAAAGGGTAAAACCTTTTAGCTTGAACCCGCTACCTAATTCAAGAACCAATTTCATATTTATGGATTACTTTTCCATATTCCTAATTATTTATTCTTAAATATTATTATATTTGGGACTTTTGATTTTTAATTAAATTGCAGTAACATTTTTAGGCCCGCTAGAATTTTTAACAATGCAAACAAAATACGGGCCACTCATAAATTGAACCCATGAAAATGAGCTCAGTTCCAATTGAACACAGGCCGGTCATCGAGTCACGGCCAAGGTGTTCAGTAACACTCAAATAGCCTTAATTAATTCTTAACATAACAATTTTGCATCTACGTTGAAGTCATTTAATGTGATAAAAGGTAGTTTGAATTTAAACATGCTTTTATTCAGAACTCTTGCCACACTCAATTTGAATACAATCAAACTCTAACAATTTTTACCAATTCTAATATTCAGGTGCTAGTAACTTCCATTACTGATATCTAAATGAGCAATTCTATAACCTCAGAATTTACTAATTAAAATTCAAAGTGTCAAGTATCAAACAAAAACTGGACTATTAAACCTGCTACCAATCTATATCTTATTACTAGATTTAAACAAAAGGCCATCTCATTTTTTTTGTATTCAGCGATTCCGTCTTACAGGAGAAATCATATTACATTATGACAATTAGTCTATATAATGAACACTCCAATTATTACACAAAAAAAATAAAAATAAAAGTCCAGTCGGTCATTCTAAATGTAATTACAATACTTCAAACACAGAATTTCAATCTAATGATTTAAATACAATGAAACGAGAGATTTAAAGTAACAAATTAATTTTAGCTTCTTATTCACGTTGTCAACAGGAAGGAGATACATCAATGTAATTTGAAATGTGTACCTGAATCACAATAGAATGAGGAGAAGTCAGCCACAAAGAGCAACAATGATCAATACAGCTCAAAATTAGTTCAATAATCCAGGAGGATTTGACAAAAGCAAATCAGAACTAAGATTCAACCATAAACCACTTGAAAGCACCCAAATAAATCCGAAATTAACTTTTAAAACTTCTAAAACTCTAAAGGATCAAATCACAACCAAACACTGACTTGGTTAAACCCGAAATTATGAGAAAATGACTTCAAAACTATCATGGATACTTCAGAAGTCCAACATCCCAATAACACTAACCAAATCAGAGTAATTGAATCCCCGAAATTACTTTTACTTGTTTCAAATCATCTCTGATCCACTGATATCAACTTTGAACCTCGAAGATTGAAATTTAAGCTGAAAACTCAATGGAACAGTATTTATTTTGGATTTTTACTAATTTTTCTATTTATTTTTTATTTTGGAGAATTTGAATTTTAAATCGAGGTCTAAATTTGAAGTAGTAACTTTGGGAAAAATTTTTTGGAGGTTCTAAACTTGGATTACAAGGCAAGATGATGCCCTTTTATAGGCATAATTGAGGGGCAATCTTCAGAAGAAGAAAAAAACAGCCCTTGTTTAATAGCTTTATTACTTATATTCCCCTTACATCCTAACGTATTACTCAACTACACACCCTAAGCTTCTATAAACATGCACTAAGGTCTTGTTTCTAGAAAATTCTAAGCTATTCTAGTGAATTCTTATTTATTCTACAGGGTTTTTATTTATGAATTACCTTAATTACCCTTTACTGCCGCTATTCAACCAATCCCTAATCCTTGATTAACCAGAACTAACCCTAGAATTTTAATCTCAGTTAAAAATAACTAAATAACTAGGACTGACTAATCAATTTTTAAGATAATAACTAATAACATCAAACTAATTCTAATCACTAAAATACTGAGTTAATTGGACTAAGAATCATACTAAAAAAAAACTATAATCATCAAAAAGAAACATGCAAAGTCCTAGTCGACTAACAGAAAATAAAAAAAAGGGAAAAAAAACTTAACTTTAATAGTCACTTGATTGTCTTTTCTTGGCACCAATATCCTTAAGAAAAAGAAGAGGAGAACCCTGCGGCACCATTTTTGAAGTTCAAACTTCGTCGAAAAATTTTCAAACTCAAATTTGAGCCGCTCCAGTTATATTTGAGACTCAAGATTTTAGGGGTTGTGTAGGGGAGGTCAAAGCGGTTCTTTGGTGTTATTTTGGAAGCCATTGGGTTAACCGGCGTCATGGCCGGAAAATTTTCAAAAGAATATTTGAGGCGTTCTGGATAGATTTGGGGAAAATAAGGATGGGAATGGGAAGAGGGGGACGAGGCGGACCAACGGTGTAATTTTGGAGAACATTGGCGGTGGTGGCGTTTCCCGCCGGCGAGGGTGCCGGCGGGTGATAGGGGAGAAAGAAACGTTACAGGTTTTGTTTTTATTTTTCTGATTTAATTAAATCAGTCCATCCCTTTAATATTTAATCAAGATCACTTGTGAACCGTTGGATTTAAATCATTGGACGGACAGGATTAATAAGAAATGCCAACGACGTCGTTTGGTTAATTTGGCAACTGGACCGGTTTTTGGGATATTGGACCGGGTTGAGACTTGGGCGGATGAAAATATTTGGGCCTGGGAACGGGTGACTTCAATTGGGCTGTAACACAGCTCAAATTATTCCTTTTTATTTATATTTTGTATTACTATTTTTTATTTGCCTTTTGTATTTCATTTTTATATTTTGTATTTTATTTTACCTATTATTTTTCTGATTTTGTAAAAACTAAAACAAAAACCTAATGAAATTATTTAACTCCTAAAATTATTTAATATCACTATTTAAATTTGAATTCAACATTTATCAATTAAAATTGCCTAAGAACTATTTTGGAATTTTCTTTGAATTGTTATAAAATGAATTAATAGCTACTAAATGTGAAATTAGTTTTCTAAATGCAAATGCATATTTTTGTATTTTTATTTGACTTAACATGCACAAATACCATGCAAACAATTATCACAAAATTCACACAAATTGTAAAAATAGGAAAAAATCTTTTGTTTGGATTTTATCAGAATAACTCATATATAGGGCAAAAATCACGCGCTCACAGACAAGTACTTGCGACTTGATGGCGTTTCTTGGGTGATATGAGATATCGTGCTCGCTGAGCTCTATGGCCCATCTGGCGAGCCTGCCTGATAATTCAGGCTTATGTAGACGCTTCTCAAGGGGAAGGTCGTTTCTACTTTTATGGGGTGGCACTGAAAATAGGGTCGGAGCTTTCGTGAAGCTACGACCAATGCAGAGCTAACTTTTCAAGGTGTGGATACCGTGTTTCGGCATCCACTAAGGTTTTGCTAATATAGTAAATAGGAGATTGCATACCTTCATTTTCGCGAACCAAGACTGCGCTGACGGCGACCCCAGATACGGCCAGATACACCAGTAGGGGCTCGCCTGGACTCGCTTTGGCCAGCAGTAGTGGCGAAGATAGGTATGCTTTCAATTTTCTCAAGGCTTCGACGCATTCCTCATTCCACTGTAACCCGTTGTCCTTTCTTAACACATTGAAAAATTTATGGCACCTGTCGGAGGATCGTGAGATGAACCTGGATAGGGTGGCTATTCGCCCTGTTAGCTTTTGTACCTGTTTTTTGCTGTTCAAAATCTCAGGTATTGCATCTATCACCTTGATCTGATCTGGGTTGACCTCGATGCCTCGTTGTGATACGAGAAATCCTAAGAATTTTACTGAGGCTACGCCGAAGGCGCATTTCTCGGGGTTCAGCCTCATCCCGTACCTTCTCAATATCCTGAAGGCTTCTTTCAGATGGTCGATGTGGTCTTCTTTCCTTGTCGACTTCCCCAGCATATCATCGATGTAGACTTCCATGGTCTTACCGAGCTGCTCTTTGAACATTTTGGTGACCAGCCTTTGGTACGTAGCCCCTGCATTTTTTAGCCCGACGGGCATTACCTTGTAGCAATATGTCCATTGGTGGGTGATGAAAGTCGTTTTCTCCTGGTCCTCCTCATCCATCATGATTTGATTTTAGCCGGAGTAGGCATCTAAGAAGCTCAACAGTTCATGTCCTGCGGTGGCGTCGATCAATTGGTCGATGTGGGGTAGCGGGAATGAATCCTTTGGGCATGCCTTGTTCAGATCGGTGAAATCCACACACATTCTCCACTTCCCGTTTTTCTTTTTGACCATGATGACATTGGCGACCCGCCGGGGGTACTTCGATTCTTTGATGGAACCGTTGGCCAGTAACTTGTCTACTTCTTCACTGACCGCTTCATTGATAGCGGCATTGAATTTCCTTCTCATCTGTCGCACGGGCGGATATAATGGATTGATATTCAGCTTGTGGGTGGCGATGTCTCGCGGGATTCCCGGCATATCTGAATGAGAAAAAGCAAATAAATTTGCATGGTTAGTTAGGAATTCACGATACTTACTTGGGTTGGCGAGGTCGTGCCCAATGTAGGCTTTCTTCGTAAGGTCGGTGTCGTCCAATTGGACCGGGTCAATATCTTCGACTGTTGCTTTACAGGCCTCCACGACGCCAGGGTCTCTAATGGCTTCCGTTGTCAGATTGACCTTAGTCCCTGACACAGCTGATTGCTATGCCTCTGCACTCGCCCCCTTTAGCTGTTTGTTGTGGGCGCAAACTTGAGCTATTTTGTAGCATTCCTGTGTGGTGTGTGGCTCGCCTCGAATGCTGAATACTCCCCATGGGGTAGGGAATTTGATCACTTGGTAAAAGCTTGAAGGGACCGCTCGCATGGCATGTATCCATGGGCATCCTATGATGGCGTTGTATGTCGTTTCCTAGTTCATCACGTGGAAAGTTGTTTCCAGCGTGACTCCTCCTGCTAAAATGGGCAGTGATATTTCTCCGGATGTCCGTTCTACGACATTGTTAAAACTAGTTAGTGTTATGCAATACGGTATTATCTTATCCTCGAGTCCCATTTGTACGAGGACCCTCAGATGGATAATAAATGTGCCACTTCCGTCGTTAACCATGATTCTTTTAACATCCGTATCGGCGATACGTAAAGTGATAACTAAAGCGTCGTAATGAGGGAAAGACAAACCGTCGGCATCGGACTTGTCGAAGGTGATACTATCTTCGAAGTCGTCATACCGTTCATGGGAGATGGTCCGCTTTAGTTTGTGTGTGGTGGTGACCTTGACGTGATTGATTGCTAAGTTGTCGCCGCCTCCGACGATCATGTTTATCGTGCGTGTTGGGGAGGGCGGCTTCGGCAGCCCGTGGGGTTGTTCCCATCCGCATGCAAAGTTGGTTTTCCCTTTGTCACTGAGTAATTCCCTCAGGTATCCTTGGTTCAGCATCCTGACTACCTCTTGCCTTAGGCCTATGCAGTCTTCGGTTTTGTGTCCCCGTTCCTGATGGAACTCACATAGGATGTTTGATTTCCTTGTGGTAGGGTCTGATTTCATCTTCTGTGGCGACTGCACTTTGGTGCCCAGCTTCTCCAGTGCGTACACTATTTCTGAAGGAGACACACAAAAGTTATGAGCAGATAATAAAGGAGGCGTACCTCTTTCGTTTCGGAGTGGGGCGACATGTCGCTGTAGCGCGTCTGTATGCCTTGGTGGTGGATGGGAGGATTTGATGTAGGGCTGGTGTCGATCTTTGTTGAAGCATGGGAGTTGTTCTCATCGTCCCTCATTGCATCGATCCCTCCTTGTTTCTGACTGTATCGTTGTTAGCCGTTGGGTCGGCCCATTAGGATCGTCCTCGTCCGCTCGTACCTCAGCACAATAGGCGTTGTGGATTTCCTCTCATGTGGTAGGAGGATATTTCATAAGGCGGCTTAGTAGCTTCTTAGTTGACCTCGAACCGTCCCTGTTTAGCCCATTCTGGAAAGCGGCGACTGCCATACCTTCCGAAACGTTTGCGAGACTTATCTTTACCCTGTTAAACCTGGCTAGGAAGTCCCTGAGTCCCTCCCCTGTAGTTTGCCTGACGGCGAAGATGTCGTTGACCCTTGCTTCCGCTTTCTTTGCACCTGCATGGGCGGTGACGAATTTATCCGCCATTTCCTCGAACGTTGATATTGCCTTAGCTGGTAGCTTAGAGTACCACGTTAGGGCCCCTCCTGTCAACGTCTCACCAAACTTCTTCAGCAGCACTGATGGTACCTGTTCTTTTGATAGGTCGTTGCCCTTCACAACAGTGACATAGTGGATCAAATGATCCTCGGGATCTGTGGTTCCGTCATATGCCCTCAAGTAGGGTGGTATCTTGAAGGTTTTTGGGATAGAGTGAGGGGCAGCTTCTTCGGTGTATGGTTGTTCAACGAACCTCCCCACGTCGCGTTTTGATAGCAACTTTGGAGCACCGGGGATCTTGTCTACCCTCTCCTGATGTTCTTTCATTTGGTCACAAAGCGCTTTGTTTTCATTCTCCATTTCTTCCATCTTCTTTAGGATGGTTGTTAGCGTGCCATCGTTGGTCTGTGCCTCGATGGGCTTGTTATTTGCTCTTACAACCTCAGGTTCACCCATGGCAGCAATGATGACTACCGTTGGTATACACCTGACGTTACTTTGCGGTGACTTCTCAACCAAGCCACTTAGAGTACTTGTTAGCCATTCTTCCAGTAGCTTCTTGACCACCGAGGGTGCTTCCTTAGCCGCAGATGTGGAAGCTCATTTTTCATGCAAGATCGTCAGATCTTCGGATGGGGAAGGTGAGATCTCTGCACCTGGTGTGATGCTAGGGGTTGCATTCAAGATGCCCTCGTCACCGGCCTCGTTGAGAGGACCAAAGAGATTGGCTGTAACACCCACTATTGCTTTCATTCTTGTGTTATTTTCGGCCATCTTTTGTTTTTGTGTGGTGTAGAGAATGGTAGTTGGTTGTTCTCTAGGTGGATACTATGATTTTGATTCTCGAAATTCCCACAGACGGTGCCAAATTGTTTGGCTCAAAAGTTATCAATATACTTTGTAAGCTTAAAAACAATCAAAAGTAAATGAAGGTAAATCGTAATCAAATATAATAAGACCTAAAATGAAAAATGTAACTGTTATTGTAGATATGATAGTATAAAACGATAGTATGAACTCGAGAGAAAGTATTCGTTAGAGATAGAGATAGAGAGAGAGTATGAGAGAATCAGAGAGTTGTATTATTCGAGAATAACAATGATGCCCCTTTTACAATGTGAAGGTTTCCTTTATATAGTAGGAGACCTTCCTCGAAATAATCATAAAGGTACAAAAGTAGGTAGCGTCTTCTTAGTGAAGACACTGAGTTTTAAACGACGTCGCATTTGTCCCCACGTCCAAGTCGTACCCTGACTTTAGTTGACGTATACTCACTGGGCGTACCCATCGGCGTAGAAACGTTGAGGGTCAAATTTGACCCTATACATAAACCAAGTACGTTTTAAATATCCTTAATTAAGACATGGCCAGCTGCATATTTCTGTTTGCATCACATGCATGGTCGATACTCCAACATTAAAAATAAAACATCGTCTTACCTAACAAATTAATTAGCAATCGATAAAGAACTAAAAAAAGAGATCATGTCTGACATCAGTCTGTTATAACATACAACGGACAAATTAATTTCAGTATCTAACCTAACTATATGTTTGGCGCCTCCCATTCAACAAAAGGTACTATAAGGATTCTCTCCACTTATCATGTATTTTTTTTTTTTTTTATAACCGTAGTTTCCGGGCATCGCTTTGCGAACCCGACTAGTTGTACTCACCGGGTCTGCTGTTTCAATGCGGATGTACGATTAGTTCCACGGGGCCATGGAGACGCGACCGGTTTGTAATGCCCCCAGTGACCCTGGTGGAACTCGAACTGGCGACCTAAAAGGCTTTGTCCTCGGGCCTTTACCAGCTGAGCTATACCTCAGGTTACTTATCATGCATTAACAATGCAAAAATATACATTTTAACGTTTTCTAACAAATTTAAAGTAACATACCAAAATTAACTTTTTTTATGCTTTACAAGTACTACAGTACGTACAGAAAATCTAAATTTTCTATAAGCGTTGACAAGCTAGGGTCTAGTCTAGAGGTACAGGTACAACCCCGATTTGGAGAACTATGGGTTGAAAATTTACCATCGAACTCATATATATTTCTTCTTAGCCTATCTCCAACCTTGCTTCTATTTTTTATCCCTAAAATAGAGATTTTCTTATTTTTGGGACAACTTACTACAATCATTTCCCAAATTATTATAGATTAACTAATAATTAAAATAAAAGTAAAATTATTGTGATACAAGATTAATTAAATACATATTACATAACGATAAAACTCATTCGAAATACTAGATAAATATTCAACTTCAACCTCTAGTATTCTCCCATAACTGATCTATTAATGCATTACGAAGTGCAAAATGAGCATCTTTGTTTACCGTAGTTTCAGTTTTTATGTATTTTAATTTAATGTATTTTCAATTGTCATGTATTTCTAATTTTAATGAATTTTCATTTAATGTCTTTTCAATCTTCACTTTTCAATTTTAGCAACATCTAATATTTTATATTCACACCTTTCAATTTTAGCAACATCTAATATTTTATATTTACACCATTTATTTTTTGAGATAATTATATATTTTTGTACAATTATAACTTATAATAAATTTACCTTATAATTTTATATAAAAATAATAAATGCGCGAAAATTAATTTATCAAAATTATATACCAAAGTTAAGATATAATATTAAAATTATAAAAACATTACATAAACATAATCAAGTGTATATAAAGAGATAAAATAAAAGATTAAATAATAAAATAAAAATAAAATAATGGTGAATAGTAATGGGGGAGATGAATAGTGTACCCCATATTTGAGAGAACACTATTCATCCCCCATTTTGGGAACAAAAATGGAGGAGGGTTGGAGAACAATTTCCCTCAAAATTGCCCCATTACAGGGGATGGATAATGGGGGCAAGGTTGGAGATGCCCTTAATTACATTTTAATATTTTTACATATAATTACTAAATTTAAAAAAAAAAAAATACAAGGTCAAAGCAGCAAAAGCTACTAAATTTATCCAAATCTGTAGTTACTGCTCTAACTAGTTCGCCTCTCTAGTTTTAACTCTTTTTTTCTTTTTAGGTTCTGCAGCCGAATCAAAACTTTGATGAGCTACATCTTTTTAAAGTGAGCAAAATAAAACAAACATATCCATCTAAAATTTATAGTACTAGATTTTTAACTCTTGTCTGAATATCTGAATCGTCTAAATTAAACTAGTGAACTGGATGGAATTCTTAATTAAATGGTCCCTTCAGTTTGAGGTGGTTTATTTTCGTCCATATTGTATTATCTTGAACATATATTGTCCTTTAAGTTTGCAGGGGCCGTTTGGTACAATGATTGGATCAATAAGAATATCTCATCCCAGATATTGATGGGATTAGCTATTCCACTTTCTATATAAGATAGCTAATTCCACTTTTTAGTGTAAAACCTATTGCGAGAGTAGCTAATACCTATAACTAAATACATGATAAATACAATTACAAATTGTAGCTCGAAATAATTTATATCCTTATCCTTGTACCAACAAGACTCCTAAATACTTTTGGACCAACTGAGGTAAAAGAAATTGCACATGCTTTTCATTTTTCAAGGACTAGAGTGAAAAATGATTCCAATAGAAATCTTCTTCTCCAATTTTTAGTTTTTCCTGCAGTTTCAGCACTATTAGGTACGCCAAAACATAAAAGTCCGAACACGGGAATCCTCGCAAAATTGAAAAAGTAAACTACGAGTGGGAGAAAATGACAACATTTTGGTTAGCTTTAAATAGATTTATTAAGGAATTCCGTCAACTGAACCAAAAGTGCTCTCAACTTTTGTTAAAAAAAAGACTATATATGTGGTCAAAGTAATACAATTGGGGCGAAATAGACTTATCTGCAAACATGAGGGACCATTTGGGTTAAATACTCAAATAGAAGGCATAGCATTAGACTTATTTATATACATGTACAAAACGTCGAAGCATCTAAATCTAAATCATACACCATACGTGTATGTGTATACGCCAACAGCTTGTTTTATTTCTTGTTGTGGATGAGAATGGAAATAATTTCTGGTCTAGAGGAATGCTGAGTCAAAATCACGCGTAACACAATATGTGTTACAAACAATGCATGTTGTCTATTAGTGAATGTCTCACTAGCTAGCTTATTGAACCTTTCAAGGGGCACAATTATTAGGATTAGTATAAATGATGCAAATCAATCGGAAAAACTAAAAAGTGACACAACCAATTAGTTAAATATTAGCGATATAACCTATTAGGATTAGTTAAATATTAGCGACATAACCTATAGGATTAGTAAACTATCAAATTTGTTGCTTTTCATGTGTTTTTAAATGTACAAATTTAGGGGTTAGGTGAGTGATTGAGGCATAAATCACATTTAAAGTGCTACTTAAGAAGTAGCACTTTTTTACCGGTTGAAGCAAAGTGCAAAGGTGAAAAGGAAAGAAGGGACCATCTTGTTTTTATTATTTCCACTGTTCGGCAGCCCTGCTTCACGCTGATGTTTACGTCTCGTTTTACTTCGTAACAACGACAAACCCAGTATGATCCCAATAAGTGGGGTTTAGGGAGAATAGTCTGTACGCAGACCTTACATCTATCTAATACAGGTAGAGAGGTTGTTTCCAATAGACCTTCGGCTCAAGAAGGGCAAGAAGAAGAGGAAAGCAAGGAAGGAAGAAAGAAGGAAGAGAAACGAAAAAGGGAAAGATAAAGGATAAGTAATACCAAATAATAGTAACGTGGAATACAATACCTGAGGCGAACAAAATCACATAACGTAATAAAAATTTAAGAATATGAAGGGACATGCAAGACTATCGTTGAGCAACTAAAAACTACCCACTAACCTTCTACCTTAATCCTCGACATCCACACCCTCCTATCAAGGGTCATGTCCTCAGTGAGTTGAAGCAGCGTCATGTCCTCTCTAATCACCTCTTCCCAATACTTATTAGGCCTACCTCGACCTCTTCTCAAACTCTCCATGGACAACCTCTCACACCTCCTGACGGGAGCATTAATGCTTCTTCTCTTAACATGTTCGAATCATCTCATCCTCGACTCTCGCACGGCTACTCCCACTCTATCCCAGATAGCTTCATTCTTAATTCTATCTCTCCTGGTACACCCACACATTCATATCAATATTCTCATCTCTTCTACTTTCATCTTCTGCACGTGGGAGTTCTTGACTAGCCAACACTCAGCCTCATATAGCATAGTCGGTCGAACCATCACTCGATAAAACTTACCCTTAAGTCTTGGCGACACACTCTTATCACATAAAACACCGAAAGCGAGCCTCTACTTCATCCATCTTGCTCTGATGCGATGTGCGATATCTTCGTTAATCTCCTCGTTACCATGGATAATAGAACCGAGATACTTAAAACTCGCTCTCTTGGGGATAACTTGAGCATCAAGCTTAACCTCCGCGTCTGCATCATGTGTCGCGTCACTGAATTTGCACTCTAAGTATTTTGTCTTGGTTCTACTCAGTTTGAAACCTTTAGACTCCAAGGTCTGTCTCCAAACCTCTAACCTCGCGTTAACTCCACTTCGCGTCTCGTCAATCAACTATATCATCAACAAATATCATGCACCAAGGCACCTCCCCTTGGATGTGTCGCGACAGTAAATCCATCGCCAAGGCAAATAAAAATGGGCTAAGAGCCGATTCCTAGTGCAACCCCATCTCCACAGGAAAATGCTCCGAGTCTTAGCATCATCATACATATTCTTAATCACCTTAATATACGCTACCGAAATGTCGCTAACCTCCGAATACCTCCACAGGACCTCTCTCAGGATTTTATCATACGCTTTCTCAAGGTCAATAAACACCATATGCAAATTCTTCTTCCTTTCCCTGTACTGCTCCATTAATCTCCTTACCAGATAAATCGCTACCGTGGTCAAATGCGCCGGCATGAATCCAAACTGATTCTCGGAAATAGACATGCACCTTCTCACCCTGGCCTCACCACACTCTACCAAACCTTCATAGTGTGACTCAGCAACTTGATACCCCTACCATTGTTGCAATTTTGGATATCACCTTTGTTCTTGTAAAGCAGAACCGTCCTACTCCACCTCCATTATTCGGGCATCTTCTTCGTCTTAAAAATAACATTAAACAGCCCATTGAGCCATTCCAAACCTTCCCGCCCCGCACTTTTTCAGAATACCACCGGGATTTTATCTAGCCCCGTCGCTCTGCCCCTGCATATCTTATGCATCGCCCTTTCCACCTCCTCTACCGTAATCCACCTACAGTACCCAAAATCTCGCCAACTCTCGGAGTGCTCCAACTCACCCAACACAATGCGTTTATCCCCCTCCTCTTTCAACAGTTTATGGAAGTATGTCTGCCATCTTCTCCTAATAAGTGCCTCGTCCATCAACACTTTGCCATCCTCGTTCTTGATGCACTTGACTTGGTCTAATTCGCGGACTTTCCTCTCCCTCAACTTGGCCAACCGGTACAATTTCTTGTTCTCGCCTGTGCCCCCGAGCTCCTCATACAAATAAGCAAACGTCGTATTTTTAGCCGTCGTAACTGCTAACTTCGCCTTTTTCTTTGCCTTTCTGTAACACTCCCGGTAAGTCCTTTTTTCTTCCTCGTTTGTACTCTCTTCTAGCTTCAAATAAGCAGCTTTCTTAGCTTCCACTTTACCTTGAACCTCTCCATTCTACCACCGGTCCCCTTTATGACCCCCAGGAGAGCCCTTCGTGACCCCTAAGACCTCTCTGGCAGCTACCCTAATGCAATTCGCAATCATGAACCATATACTAGAGTAAAAATAACACAGTCTAGCCAGTTTTCGGACTGGCCATTCAAAAATAGTCAGCGTTTACCAAGTCAATACAAAATAGTCACTATTTTGCTGCAACAGAGAACTGTCCAGCATAATATACTGGAGTTCGGTGCACCTGTGTATGAACTTCCAGCATATTATGCTGGAACTCCAACACACGGAAAGTTCCAGCATAATATATTAGAGATTCGAGCACTTGTGTATGAACTTCCATCATATTATACTGGACCGGTATACTTTTCTGGAACTCCAGTATATTATGCTGGAGTTCTAGTGTACTTATGCTGGAATTCCAATATCTTATGCTGGATTTCCAGCATACTTATCCTGGAACTCCAGTATAATATGCTGGAGTTCAAATATACTTATGCTGGAACTTCCAGCATAATATACTGCCATATTTTCTGTGTTTTGAACAGTATTTTTCGCTCAGATTTATCTTTACATGAAAAGTGGCTAAATTTCGATTAATTTTGAAGCTGGGCTATTTTTGAACGACCACTTGTAAATCTATCTATTTTTTAATTTCTCCCCATACTAGACGCGTCCCCCCTACTCATTCAGACCCTCATAACCAACAACTTTTCCCCTAACTCGTTTTACTTTGTAAAAAATTTATATCACAATTTTTAATATTACATTAGAGTGTTGAAAATATATGCTTTTATGTACATAGTTATCCAGTGTATATTATATACATTTTGACTTTAGAATTGTATGAATGAATATGTTGTTTACGTGTATGTCTCTGGCATTTTTAATAATAGTGTTTTGGAAGCAATTTATAAATTTAGGTCATATAATTTTTAGAATTAGTATATTAGCGACATAATCTATGCTATTAGGATAACTAAACTATTGCTTTGTTGCTTTTCGTTTTTGTTTAATCTACAAAATTAGTGCTTAGGAGAGTGATTGAGGCATAAATCACTTTTTTAGTGCTAATAAAAAGTAGCACTTTTTTCTCGAATGGATTCAAAAGTGCAATGGTGAAAGTGAAAGAGTGGACCATCTCGTATTTATTATTCCCATTGTTGATTACCGGCCATTAAAGAAATGGTCTTATTTAATTTTAATTTTATTTTTTGGATAGAGTCTATATATATCCATGAAATATTCAGTTCTTCTAGAAAAATTTGCCGCATTTTTTGTTTCTTTTTCCTGTCCCCAAAAGTCAGAATAGCATTGTATTCTTCTAGCTGTGGAATCTTCTGGATAAACAATGGCCAAAATATATGTGGTGTTTGTGGCTGACTCGGATTTAAGATTTAAAATTTATGGGTTCTTGATGTAATCTCAGATTAATATACAATAATAATTAAATTCACATTTAAATATTTATAAATATTTAATGAATTTTTTAATAAAAATACAAGGTCTACAAAAAAGTTACTGAATTTCACGAAACTAAGTAAATAACTAAATATACTCTAGATCCGCCAATTTGTGGCATCTCAATGGAACAAATATGTCGTTACGGACAACTATTAAGTAATACAGTAGTAGTACTCAATGTATTATATAATACTATTGTATGGATCAAAATTTACGTTCAATAATTTAACATGAAGCAGTGTTACGAAAAGTGACATAGTCGAGGTCGACTAGCGAGCAGTGGGGCTCATAGCCGAGCAGTCAATAACGGCCAAGGTCAAGCATCAAGAACAATAACAACGGCTACTTTTGTAATAGGATCTCTAGGAGAATATTCTATTGAATATTCTTTGCGTTTGTACCTTTAGGGTTGACTAGGGGAATGACCCATATAAATAGATAGAGAGATAAGGTGAGGCATGTAATATTCTCTGATAAGAACACTTTTCTAAAAGAAGATTCTCTCTAGATAAAATACAAACTTTACCTTTATAAAGAGATTCGATTACCTATTATTCCACGTTTTTCCATTAGATCTGAGAAGGGTCCCAATATTCTAGTATTTGTCTATAATTCATCCTTGTCAGAAGGAAGAATCATCCACCTCATTTAATATTGGGTGAATTCTTCTCCTTATTTACTTTAATGTCATTTATTACTATTTATTGTTTGATATCACTCACAATTAATCATTTTGAGATATTGAATGCACAAAGCATCAAATCTCTTACCACCACTATTCTACATTATTCATGCTAACCGATTATAGATCTATGGTAATTATCACTAACTAGGTTCAACCCATCATTACATAAAATTAATTAGTTTAATCAAAGGTTTATACTTTTTGTTCAAATAATTTGGCGTTGTATGTGAGGATTTCCTAACTAAATTTTTAGTTTCTTTTAGATCTATAAGTAGCACGTTTCAAAAAAGAAAAAAGACTCCTACTTCCTTGTACACAGATCTGACATGGAAGGCAACAGAGAAGAAAGAATAAAGGCAGTAGCCAGCTTTGCCACCAACCTCTTAAATACAATCAATGAGGTTTCTTAAACGGAAAGCGAAGATAGAACGCCCAACATCTCTCCCAGGCGAGGAGGGTCTCCCATTCCATATGTCGCTATAACAGCGTCCCGTGATAAAGGAGCTTCCACGTCCACGATAGAATAGGCGCCACTAGTAATGAAAAATTACTTGAGACGTGGCTGACAAACACGCTGACCAGCATCCTCGACAAGCCCGTCCATAAGGCGGCTAGAGAAAACACATGGACTTGCATTACACTAGTAATAGCCGAGCAGCATGGCACTCTCCCTCCAGTAACAGGTATCACTCACAATATTAATAACGCAGGTGACAACACCCTCACAACCATTCTGAGGAAGATGAAAGAAATGGAAAATAAAAATAAAATGCTTCGGGATCAAATGAGAGATCACCAAGAAAGAGTTAAAAAATACTGAGTGCTCTAAAACTCTTGCCGAAAAGAGATGTTGATCGGTTCTTTGAAGAAACCTACAGTGATGAAGCTGTCGCGCATGCCATACCAAAGACTTTCAAGATGCCACCTCATCTAAAGATATACGACGGTATGACCGACCCAAAGGACCATGTTACTCACTATGTCACCACATTAAAGGGTAATGATCTCGCCAAAAAACAAGTATCCTCCATCTTGTTAAAAAAGATCAGCAAAACCCTCACCGGAGGAGCATTAACTTGGTACTCGCAATTGCCCCCACGCTCCATTGAAACAAGAGATGGCTGATAAGTTTTTAACAGCCCATGTTGGGGCCAAAAATGCGGAGGCAAGAGTAAACGATATATTTGCCATCAAACAATCACCTGGGGAGGGGTTGAGGGACTTCATCGCTCGTTTCAACCGAGTAAGGATGACCTTACCTAATGTATCAGAAGGTATGGTTGTAGCAGCTTTCAAAATAGGTTGAACAGGAACGGCTCGAGGAAGACCAAAAAATTATTGAACTGGCTTATGAAATATCCTCCAACCACTTGGGATGAAATACACAACGCTTATTGTGTCGAGATCTGTGCTGACGAAGACGACCTGAATGGGCCAACCCATCAGTTGACCTTGGTATAAGCCGAATCCAGGAAGGACCAAAGAAATGATGTCAGGAGAGACCTTGAAGCTCATCGACCCAACCAAAAAAGACATCAACCATATATTTGAAGCACCATCTGCCCCCCTCTCGCCACGAAGAAGTCCCATCTACGCCAAAGACAGAGACTCATCGGAACGAGAGAGGTATGCCTCATTTATTATCAACTGATAATTTTTGTGTGTCGCCCTCAGAAATAGTCTATGCACTAGAGAAATGTGTACCAAAAGTGAAGTGGTCACAAAAGATGAGGTCGGATCCAAGCACCCCGAAAGTCAAACATCCTCTGGAGTTCCACCAAGAGCGAGGTCACAAAACTGAGGATTGCATCGCCCTAAGGCAGGAGGTCGTAAACATGCTTCACCAAGGATACCTCAAAAAATTGCTCAGCGACCGAGGGAGGACTAACTTTTCCCGAGGATGTGACCGTCGAAACCAACATCACCAACTCGCACAATTCAAATGATCATTAGAGGCGGCGACGACGCATCAATCAACAACGAGAAATTCAACACAACCCACAAACTCAAGTGGTCTATCACTTATGAACGATATGATGAACTCGAAGAAAGTTTCATTTATGATAAGTCGGATACCCACATTTTGGTTTTCCCTCACTATGATCCTTGTTATCTTTACAATTATTAGATATAGATATAAGACGTATTATAGTAGACGATGGGAACGGCACGTGCATTATCCACCCTCGAGTACTTGCACAAATGAAACTCGGGGATAGGGTAGTGCCACGCTGCATCACGCTAATAGGTTTTAACAACGCAGTTGAACGAACATCGGGAGAAATCACACTCCATGTCTTGGCCGGTAGAGTCACCTTGGAAACCACGTTCCACATCATGGATCAGGATATGGCATTCAATGTTATAATACAGTGACATGTATACACGCCATGAGGGCCATCCCCTCCAACTTATACCAAATTATCAAATTCCCAATCCCGTGGGGAATATTCAGCATACGAGGAGAACAACGCACGTCTCGACAATGCTACCGCATCGCCCTAAACTGTATGACTACCCAACAAATAAAAGGAAAAGCAAAGGAGGCATAGAAATTAATAGGGCTGAGATTGAGCTATGATGAAAGGGAAGACATCATTAGAGACCCCAAAATGGTGGAGGCCGCGGAATCAACCATAGAAGACCTCAATCCCGTCCAACTTGATAACAACAACCAAAATAAGACAGCCAACATCAACTGCAAGATTTAAGAACCAAGTAAATTCCGTCAATTCCTAACCGCTAAGGCGAACTTGTTCGCTTTTTCCCATGAAGATATGCCAAGTATCCAAAAGGAGATTTTCACACACAAATTGAACGTCGACCCATTTCACTGTTGATACCCAATTTTTTCTTATATAATTTTTATATACAAAATACTCTCAAAATAGCATATATAAGTATATCTATGCGTTTTGGCATTTTTCCTAATATTTAAAGAATTTAAAATCAATTTATTATCCATTTTAGCAGTACAAAAATCAATAATTATTTCTAAAATTATCAATTTTGGTGAATAATTTATTTTATTCTCATATTTATACAAAAATATAGTTAAGGTAATTTTGTACATTTTTTTTATTTCTGGTATTTAAAAGACTAAATTGCATATAATTGTAATTTTAGCCTACTTTAAGATTAATAGCATTTTATAATTGTGAAATTAGTCCTAGTATTTTTAGATTGATATTTATATGCTATTAATTGGGTCAGTACTTTTAATTTTCTTTTAAAATTATGTTTTACTATTTTATAAAATAAAAAGGTTAAAGCTGGCTATTTAAATACTAGCCCCGTTTGCGTTTCAATTATAGCCAAATTGATCCCCTCTAATTGACTCAATTTTGAGCCTAATTCCGGACCATCCTAATTCCACTTAACCCAACTCTTAACCTGTTTAAACGACCCAACCCGTTCCCCACCTACCCGTCTAAATCTGGACCGTTGATCACTCAAGATCAATGGCCAGGATTCACCCTTCTATAATTAAACCTAACAACCTACCCTAATTCCCTCATTCTCACCGGAACCGCCGCCCTGAAATCCCAAAACACTCCCAAATCCTCTCAACAACTCTCTGAAACCCTAGCCTCCTCCCACCTTCCTCCACTGGATTTTCACCGGAATCCATGGCTTCCCAGGCCATGGATAGTCTCTACCCACCCTCTCAACCATTAGACATTGGTTATTCAAGGTCTGGAAAGCTGAATTCGATGTTTCTCCCTCCGATCTTTGATTCCATGGTTTCTCTGTCCATGCTCTGATACATTCGAGACTCAGTAGCCTGATTTTTGACCTCTCCGATTCAAGATCAGACCTATTCCCAAGTCTTTCTCGTTCCTAGGATTTTCTCCGAAACCCTACGCCATTCGAGGCTCTTCCTTTGTTTGTTTTCCTAGATCTATGATGTATCTGTGCGTTACTTGACATTTTAAGTGTTTTCCCAAAGTTTTCTTTTCAAAATCTTTTGTGTTCAATTTAGGGTTTCTAAAAGGTTTTCAAAAGCATCTTTCTGACTCTATTTTTCTTTCTTTATGTGTGTTTGTCTAATTATTTTTACTACGCATGTACTGTTCTTCTATTTTTTTTTTACTTTACATGTTGTTCCTGTGCTCATATGTTAATCCGTGTTGTTTTCCTTATTCTTTGCTATATGTGTTTACAGTCGAGTTCTTTAATTCTTGTTTACTTTACTGAACTCTGTTGGCGTTCTTACTAAGCATATTTCGTCTACTTTTGTTTAAGCTCGTATCGTCTCTTTCTTCTGAACCTATGTAAATTTCGGGTTTTCTCAAACATGTTCTCATGACCTTGAATTAGTTTTCTTTCTATTATGTATGTATGTTTCTCATAAGTATTTCTGAGCCTCTCTCAAGTGGCTTGCTTTCTCACTTCTATATCTGATTCAATTCGAAACCCTAGGATTTGGGGGTTCTGGGCAATTTTGATTTGTGTGCGAGTTAGGATTCTATTTTGGGACCCTAGACTCCTAAATTCATTTTAAGTCTACAAACTAGACTTATACCACTTTTGCTTTTAATTCTGGACCTTTCTTTGATTAACTTCTTGATTCACTTATGCGTGTGCTTTATATATGGGAAATTCCTCTTTCAAAAGTTTTACCAACTAATTGATTGATTCTGAAATCCTTTTAACAAGGCTGACAGATTGTCACTGATTTTTCTTTGATTGAACTTCCTTTACCTTTCCTGACTTGGTTCATTCTAATTGAACTTGTTATCTTGGTTTCACTGGCTGTTTGATTGATTCCCTTCCCATATTTAGCACAAACCATGTACCATTAATTGTTTTCCTTAAATAACTCTTATGTATTTACCCTCCTTATGCTACTTTGAAAAGGTTTTAATTAAAACTCATTTCCTTAACTGGCTTTTACCCGTTGAAATCAGAATCCCTTAACCAAAGGGAGACTAATTTCAATGTTATTTCATTGCCTTTATTACTTGTTTTCTGCACTATAAAAGGACCTACACTACACCAGCACACAACAACTCCTTAACTTCCAATTCAATACTTACACACTTGCAATACTGCTTTGAATTCAATACTCTTCCAATACTCTGTTTTGCTTGAAATATTTGGGAACTACTTACTTGCACTTGGCCTTTTCGAGATTACTGCTTTTACTTGTTTCCCTTGAGACTGGTATGTTCTGATTCAATTCTCTACCTTACCCCCTATGTGTTTACTTTATAGCTTCAACACTATTGTTTAATTTGTTGTTCATGTTCAGTGACTAAACTATGTATGTTCTTTCCTTGCACCTGTTTCTATTGTGAATCCCTACCTCATGTTCCATTATGTATTTGAGTTAAGGTTATTGGCCTGACAGTATCCAAATTACTGCCCAGGTCAGAACCTGGTCCTCAGTGGATCCTAACTCCCCATGTTTGGTTAACAGGCTGGTCAGGGGTGTGTCAACACTCTTAATTGCTAGGCATGACCACCAGCCTGTCATGGCCTTCCCTAATTCACTCTCTATGCACCTACACTTACTCTTAGACTCTAAGTTCTCCCCCTCCTATGAGCCTTGCTTTGGGACCTTTAGTTCCCCCTGAACTTGGACATTAGAGGGCTGGCCCTTCCACACTGCACTATAATTCTGTAATATGTTTAGGGTATAAGCATTGCCCGGAGCCCTTTGAGACTCTTGGGAATTTTGACACATCCCAAATAAGAGAAAGGATTAGAAAATCTGATCTTTGGAAGTTGGTTTATTTTATTTTTCAGACTAGGGGTCTGAATTAGGCTCTCCTTGGTTGAAATTTTAATTTCTGATGTAATTTTTATTTACTTTTTCTGGATTCATTCAAGTTGTAATAATTTATAATAACTATGGGGTGTATAGTAAAAAGAATGGGGGTGGGTCTCTCATATTATGCATATGGGGTAGATAACATATTTTTAGGCCTTTTTTTCCGCAATCACAACATTTTTCGCTTATGTTATTGCATATAGAGATCCTGCCTACAAGTCATTTTATTATTGCATGTAGAGATCCTGCCTATAGGTTTTCATATAGCAATCTTGTCTATAGTATGTCATTACTGCATATAAAGATCCTGCCTATAGGTTTTCATATAGCAATCCTGTCTATAGTTTGTCATTGCTGCATATAAAGATCTTGTCTATAAGTCACTT
Source organism: Nicotiana glauca (assembly GCA_026770625.1). Lineage (NCBI taxonomy): Eukaryota > Viridiplantae > Streptophyta > Magnoliopsida > Solanales > Solanaceae > Nicotiana > Nicotiana glauca. The sequence goes on along the minus strand of MU748116.1, from coordinate 9,972 downwards.
CATCATTGTATATAGAGATCCTACCTATAGGTTTTCATATAGCAATCCTGCCTATAGTTTATTTCGTTACTGCACATAGAAATCTATGCCTATAAGTTTTCTGCACTTCTGCATATATACGTCTGTCATTAGGAAAATAATAATAGGTTTAATAATAATCAACTTTATTAAGATATCATGTCTATAGGACTCATACACCTACGTAATCGCCTTAAAACCAACATCGCTTAGAAATCATGCCTGTAGGATGTAATCAATTGAACCAGTTTCGTCTATTTCATCTATGAGTTTAAAATCAATAGCAAGATCGCGTAAAATCTGCAGCTTTTATGTATAAAACTAGTAGCCTTTCTTTAAAATCAATACACCTCCTGCATTGTTAGATATCATGCTTATAGGCCTCATCTAGGCAAACCTGTAGGTAATTAATCAACTATACCAGTCTTTAATAATTGCAACCATTAGGCAGGTCTAATTCGGACTTCTTATCTGAAAATATATGATAAATCAGCCACCCCTTTAACATTTAAGTAAAGACCTAACCAGTACCTGTAAGTCATGCTAAATGATTTGTTTCTTTGAATGAGGAGGCCTATTTAAGCCTTTAAACTGCTATGTGTCCCTGTTTACTACTTTATGTGTTTTGTTTATCGCACTAGATTTTTGTCCCTTTAAAACTCTAAAAAGCCAATCTTCCTTCCCTTTAGGATTAGTAGTCACAACTGCCTGCGGGACTGATAGGATTGGGGAGGGTAATAGTATGCAATAAGTAACGAGACCATTCAGCGATTTAATACCTTAACGGGGTGGGTAAGGTTAGGCATGGATATGATGATCGCGCGACAATACCACGTGTATAAATGGTTACCGGGTGTTATGTGAGGTGATCTATGTTATTTATAAGCCTAGGACCCCCTCTCTCTTTATGTGCTTACATTTTTTTTAGAATTTTCTTTAAAACTGTCAGTTTTTAGCTCTTTTAACCTTGTATTTTGCTTTAATCATTCAAAACCTCTTTAAATTCCCAGCACTGTTTTCTCTTCCAAATTTCCGTCCATTTCATCTCTCTGTTTGATTATTTGCATCAGTTATTTGATCCCCTATTTTCTGCACGTATACATCCTTTAAAACAATTATGAAATCGCCTATTTCTAAACTTCAACACGCTTTTAACTTTTATACATTCCCCTACATGTAATCGTTATGTGGAAATTTTCTTGTATGCTTATTTGTTGATTATATTTAAAGTCACAATTGTAGCATGGCCGGGAACCACACTAGTGGATCTTGGGGGTGCCTATCACCTTCCCCCCGAGATAATTTCAAGTCCTTACCTATTCTCTGGTTCTTCTTCTCTTTTGAATTTCTTAGTATCCTAATGCACTTAATCATTAGGTGGCGACTCTTCAATTGCAAACCCAATTCCCAAAAGGAAATGAGTTGCCCGCCCAAATGTCATGAACCCGATTTCGCCTTTAGAAAAAGTGGGCATCGACAGCATGGCGACTCTGCTGGGGATATTTTTTAGGCTTTTACCATTTCATGCTACTTGTGACTTTATTGCATCTTATTGCCTTTATTTAATATCTTTATCTCTTTTCTACTACAAAGCTGACTTGGCTCTTTGTTTTCTTTTCTTTAACGCTTTCTTTTATTGCTTTCCTTCAATATTGTTGTAATTATGAGCAATTATTGTAACCATTACTTTATGATCGTGCAAATACGTGACAACTTTTTTCATTCTTGTATTGCATATTCAACATAATATTCCACTCGTGCCAAACAAAATACCATAGCAACGCTTATAATGAGTGGTTGCACTCTTCCGATATTATCACCCCCTAAATTTGGCAAAGGCGTATTTGCGGTAAAACCAGTCAATTAGCAGTGCAGTCGATGGTTAGGTGCCTTTCCCTCTTGAGTTGTCCACTCAATGGTACCGGTCTAACACCCATAGAAACCTTATTCTATTCAATTGTGCATGCATCACTATCAAACCTAGCTGAGTGTCGTCGCATAATGACTCTTTAAGATAGTCTTGTCCAAAGTCCACTGGGTTTCCTTGGAACCCAAATGGACATTACCACGTCCATGCATTTATTTGGAGAACTAAATGCTGCTTATGCCAATTATTGATATTTAAATAGTCGAGTCTACCGGAGGTAAGGGTCTAACACTTTATTTTGCAGAAAATGAGGCACAAAGTCCCCAGATTCGGCATGGTAGCCAACATCCACCCAAGGTTGCTAAGCTGGTGGGAAGACCTTCACTCCAGTGATCAGACCCTCATTCGTAAATATTTGGGGAGTTTTCCTTCTCTTCTGGAAATCCAACTCGACAACAAAACTATAGAGGCTGCAACTCTATTTTGGGATGGCGATAGGTTGGTGTTCCGCATCGGGGACCTTGAAATGATACCATTGTTGGAGGAAATAGGAGGTCTAGCTAGTATACCCTGGGAAACTTTGGGTTTGCTTATGCCAAAAAATCGCAAGGGTAGAGGTTTTCTCAAAATGATGGGACTAAATAAGAACACAGACCTAACCTACTTGAAGGATTCCTACATTCCTTTCGACTATCTGTACGAAAGACATGGCCATAGCAAGTCTTACCGCACTTACCCAGCAGAATTTGCCCTCACATCATTGGGGCATATCCACAGAAGAGTCTTCGGCTTTATGTTCTACTTTTTGGGGATGATAGTATTTCATATGAAGAAGGCTCGGATCCATACCAGACTGGCCATGGTCACCAGGACTTTAATGAAAGGAATTGGCGGGCAGCCTTTTAGCATAGTACCTACGATCATTGCAGAAAATTGTCAGCGAGGGGCCAAACACTTTGAGTATTATAACTTACTACTCCAACTCTGGCTCATGGAGAACCTCCAAAGGGGCGAATATCGGTAAGAGATTCTGCGTAGAGACTGGGATGATCATATCGCCTTCCATTAGCCAAGGAGAATGAACTATATGCCTAACATGTTTGCCCAACCAGGAAATGCTAAAGGGTGGGTAGAGTTGTTCAAAAATCTAAAAGAGGACCAAGTGCAATAGATGTTCGAATGGTTCCCTACTGAGAGTTCATTGTCCGATCCCGGGATGCACCTTTTCTTATACTCATTGGTCTAAGAGGAACTTATCCCTATGTCCCTCTCCAAGTCATGAGGCAGGCAGGAAGAAGGTAGGTTATACCAAGGGTCGACAAAATAAGTCACTTCAGGGCCGACTTTCAAGATGACGATAGTCCATACAAGTTTCAGGCCCAGCATATGTGGCACTACAAAATCATCCTGGGAAAGGATTCCATAGAACCAGACAGGTACCATGCTGGTTATACTCCATACTACCCAAGTTGGTTGGAAGATGATCATAGTGGGTTAGGACAACCCGGGTTTGTTCGAGGTCACAGGGTCATCGACGAAAAGGCTAAAGTATAGTTTAAGTACAATCAATTGCGCAAGAGGATTCGGGAATGCAAAAATGAGCACCAGGAAATTCAAGAAGCCAATCAAAAGTTGATTGAAGAATGGAAAGATATGGCTGTCAGCGCCAACAAGCCACTGGGTATTTGGAGCGGGGTTTAGTGGAACTGGAAAGGAAGTTCATCTAGAGGATTGAAAACTGCCAGAATGCTGAAGGAAACAAAGGAGGACACTTGGCTAGAGCCTACTTGCTGCTAGGACTACATGAGCTGGTGAAGCTGTTCGATGGAGCTAAAGATGTCGAGTCTGGGGAAGGTCCTTTTGGGACCAAATAGTTAGGAGTCTTTTCTTTGCTTTAAATGTAATAAGGCTAATGGCCATTAGTGGCATTTTATTTTCCGCTATTTTAGTGTCGTTTTGGGATTCGTCTTATTATTATCAATAAAATGAGGCATTTAGCATTATAAGTTCTCCAAATCAACTTGTCGCTAGGCCTACCTCGGGCACAACGAGTCTCCCAAATTAGGACATGATTTATATTCTTGCACTAGGTGTTTAAATATTGCAACATTTTTTTCTCAAGATCCACACTAACTTGTTACCTTTTTTGTTTTTACTTTTTGTTTTATTCCCCTTCCCCAAAGGTTAGTTTGTACACTTTGACATCTTCATCATATTCCACAAGATCCAAGGGTCCTCTGCCTCCTCCTCCTCCGAGTCCTATCAGAAATAAGAACAAGGAAAAAATGGAAAATTTGAGCAACATCTTAAAGGAGAGCTCAGTTGAAAGGGTAGAGGCTCCTCAGCGTATTCAGGTTTCCAAGGAAAGTGCCTCCCAGCTCGAACAGAAGTTATTGAATTTCAGGAAGAACTGGACCAAGTTCAGAACTTGGCAAGCTTGTCATTTTCCCTCACTACCCCAGATATCAACTTCCCCAACACTCAAAATCCCACACCCCCTCAAAACATCCTGAAACCGCAAAACCAACCCACTCCCCATCACCACTGCAACACATGCCACACTTCAAGCAACGCCCCACTTCTCATCCCTGAACCACTAAACTCCACAAATGATCATCACCACAACACCCCCATCTATGTGGAAACCATACCACACCTCATTCAGCCCGCCTCGAGCACACCTGAGTCTGATGACAAAGACTCTTATCAAGAATTTGGCAGCAAAACTAAGAAGCTGACTAGCCGAGTTCAGAGTGTTGAAGAAAGCAAGGGGATCAAGGGACTGAATTATGAAGACCTTTGCATTCAACCAGATGTAGAACTGCCCGAGGGGTACGAATCTCCAAAGTTTGAGATGTTCGATGGCACTGGGGATCCCAGAGTTCATTTAAGGACATACTGCGACAAGCTGGTCGGAGTAGGAAATGATGAAAAGATCCACATGAAGCTCTTTATGAGAAGTCTGAAAGGGGACGATCTATCTTGGTACATTAGCCAAGACCCGAAGAAGTGGTCAAATTAGGTAAGCATGGCATCCGATTTCACAGATAGGTTCAGATTCAACACGGAGAATGCACCAGATGTGTTCTACATCCAGAACTTGAAAAAGAAACCCACGGAGACATTACGCAAGTATGCTACTTGTTGGAGATCAGAAGCCGCTAAGGTCAGGCCAACTTTAGAAGAAGATCAAATGAACAGGTTTTTCATCTGGGCCCAAGACCCACAGCACTACAAAAAGTTGATGTTGATTGAAGTCCAGAAATTTTCTGACATCATCAAGCTAAAGGAGAGGATCGAGGAAGGTATCAAAAGTGGTATGGTCACTAACTTTGAAGCATTACAGGCTACCAACAAGGCTCTACAGTCTGGTGGCACATCCAAGAAAAGGGATGTGGGTACCGTGATGATTGCACAGAGAACAAAATCCGCAATAAAATACCAAACCTACCCAATACCCCCTCCTATATATTAACCTACCTCAAATTATCAAGCACCTTTGCCCTCTTACCAAGCTCCACTACCTACTTACCAATCATTTTTACCTCCCGCATATCATCCTACTTCACCCAAATACTCCCAACCCGCACACATCTACCAAGCCTACAACACCCAACAAGCCTACTATCAATCACCTCGCTAAAATTTCCCTAGACCCCGATGAAACTTCGACCGCAGACCTCCCAAACAATACAGCGCCATTGCCGAACCAATCGACCAGCTGTATGAAAGGCTTAAAGTTGCTGGTTACGTCACCCTTATCCCTACCATAACCCCAGAAAACCCTTCCCAATGGATTAACCTAAACAAAACCTGTGCATACCATTCCGGCATGAAGGGGCATACCATTGATGAATGTCGCTCTCTGAAGGATAAGATTCAGGCTCTGATTGACAACAAGATCATCGTGGCAAAGGAGCCTACTCTGAATATCCGCAACAACCCACTACCAGACCACAAGGGTGGAGGTGTTCACATGATTGAGATAGAAGATGATTGGGGCCCCAAAGGATCGATCGGATTAATCGTTGAAGGTGACGAGCCAAAGAAACCGACAGTCACACTTAATCCGATTGTAGTCCAGATCCATACTTCTGGAGAGGCTGAAGTGAACATGTTCGTACCACTCAAGTTCAAAGAACCTTCTTCGGCAAGGACGCCAGGACCGATTGAGGTCAAGTTTGGGTCCCCAAAGGCACCTACGCCATTTGAAGTTGTTGTGTTACCTTCCAAAGCAAGGGTACCAATCCCAATGGCAATGTCAGCCATAGCACCATTCCATACGAAGGCCATCCATTGGGATTACACAGCCGAGGCAAGGAGAAAAGGAAAAGCCAAAACCGGAGAAACATTTATGGAACAGGATATAATGAGAACCGGCAGGGTTTATACTACGGAAAATTTAGCTGAATCAAGTAAGCGGGCCTCTGGACGGCCTACCGAAACTGGACCCGATTATCTGTGGAGTAAGATACAAGTAAAGGAGTACTTAGTCATTGATCAACTGAATAAAACATTGGCACAAATCTTCATCCTAGCTCTGCTGCAAAGCTCTAATACACGTAAGAATGCCTTGTTAAAGATACTAAGTGAGCCATATGTACCCAGCAACATAACTAGAGAAGAAATGGCAAACATGGTAGGGCAAGTATTGGAAAGTCAAAAAATCACTTTCCACGAAGATGAGCTGCCATCGAAAGGGTTAAGCCACAACAAAGCATTGCACATCACTGTGCAGTGCGAGGATTATTTCATCACCAGAATTCTAATTGACGGAGGGTCCAGCCTCAATATTTGTCCCTTGGTGACTCTCAAAACATTGGGAAAGAGCCTGCATGAGATCAAGGATCGAGCCATCAATGTCAAATCTTTCGATGGCTCCCAAAGGTTAACTATTGGGGAAATACGTTTATGTCTGCAAATGGGACCTAATTGATTCGATGTTGATTTTCAAGTAATAGACATCCCAGCATCTTACAACTTGCTATTGGGACGGCCCTGGATCCATGCCGTTGGGGCTGTGGAATCAACCCTACTTTAGGAGGTGAAGTTTGAGTGGAATCACTAAGAGGTGATTATTCATGGCGATGGTAGCAATCTCATATACAGTCGCTAGACCATCCCAGCAATCGGAGGAAGAAAAAAGATAAGCAGAGAAACCTACCACCACATCGAGCAAGTCAATGTCGTGGACAAGGATAAATGGTGGGATAACAAAATCGAAAGCATATTGAACTGGTGCTGGTATGAACCAGGCAAGGGACTCGGCAAAAATCTCCAAGGAATTGCTAAGCCTATCAAGTTGAAGAATCACGGTACCATTTTTAGATTGGGATACGAATACACTTGGGAGGAGTTCAACCACTGGTCGCCACCATGGCGCAGTCCCTACTACCCACTGGAACATCTGATACCTCGCTTGGAGCAGTCTTTCCAGCCAGCCAATGTTATATATGGGTCGGAAGAAGAGGAAGCACTGGCGGCGATGAGGAATTTGTTTTTGGAATATGATAATATGGACTGTTGTGTCATTTTTGAGGAGGAGGGGGAGGAAGGACCTTTCATACAAGCCGTGAGCCGAGAAGAGCGCCTCAACAATTGGTCCATCAGAACCACCAGAGCTCGAAAAGCTTCGGGGTAGCAAGGCTGAACAAAGCACCATGCATTTTTCGCTAGTGGACTTTCTTTCCGCATTTTAATTTCGAAATAACAGTTCCAATGTTCAAAACAATTATGAAATTTATCAAAGCATTTCAGTTTCTTATAAATCTTTCTCTTATTACTTTTTATCATTTACTTTATTTACATAACATTACTATTACTTATCTTGATGAACCGATGATTGTGACATGCAACGAGATAACGCAACAAATAGATATAGACTCAGAAGAAAATGATATACCAGAATAAATTGTTAAAGACGTTGAGAATTTTGAGAATAGACCTAAGTCCAACCTGGACGAGACTGAGGCTGTTAACTTGGGAGATGCAGAAAATGTCAAAGAAACGCGCATCGGCGTCCACTTGTCACCCTCAGAGAAGGAAGAGTACACAGAATTCCTAAGGGAATACGAGGACATATTCACCTGGTTGTATGATGATATGACCGGTCTCAGTACATCTATTGTGGCTCACAAACTGCCAACTGGTCCCTCATGCCCGCCGGTAAACAGAAGCTCAGAAAGTTCAAGCCTGGCATGAGTTTGAAAATCAAGGAAGAAGTCACCAAGCAAGTCAAAGCCAAGGTTCTCAGGGTAGTAGAGTATCCAACATGGTTAGCCAACATCGTGCCAGTACCGAAGAAGGAAAGGAAGGTTAGAGTCTGTGTCGACTACTGGGTCCTCAACGGGGCTAGTCCCAAAGATGACTTCCTCTTGCCAACATACACATTCTAATTGTCAACTACCCCAAGCACGAGCTGCAATCATTTGTGGATTGTTTTGCTGGGTACCATCAAATATGGATGGACGAAGAAGACGCTGAGAAAACGACCTTCATTACACCGTGGGGGATGTATTTTTACAAGATGATGCCGTTTGGGTTAAAGAATGTTGGGGCCTTATATATGAGGGCCATGACTACTATTTTTTATGACATGATACATAAAGAGATCGAAGTGTATGTAGATGATATTATCATCAAGTTCAAGAAAGCCACTGACCACATGGAAGATTTGAGGAAGTTCTTAAATAGATGGAGAACGTACAACCCGAAACTAAATCCCATCCAAATGTCATAAACCTGATTTCACCTTTAGAAAAAGGGGGCATCGACATCCACCCCCAAGTGAGACAGGTTAGGCAAAAGTTTATCTCTACAATAAACGATGCGGTCCACGAGGAGGTCAAAAAATTATTGCAGAACGGATCCATCAGAGAATCAAAATAACCTCAATGTGTGGCCAATGTGGTCATGGTGAAGAAAAAGAATGGAAAATGGCGGATGTGTGTAGATTTTATGGATTTAAATAAAGTATGCCCCAAAGATTCATTCCTGCGACCTCATATCGGCTAGTTCATTGACGCAACGGCTGGGCATGAACTGTTGAGCTTCTTAGATTCTTACTCGGGTTACAATTAGATCCTCGTGGAAAAGGAAGACCAAGATAAGACTACCTTCATCACCCACCAAGAAACATACTGCTACAGAGTTATGCCTTTCGGATTAAAACATATGGGGGCAACATACCAAAGGTTGGTCACCAAAATATTCAAAGATCAACTTGACAAGACCATGGAAGTCTACATAGACGATATGTTGGCCAAGTCCAAAAAGAAAGAAGATCACATCAACCACCTAAAAGAATCTTTCGATATACTCAGGCGATACGAAATGAAGCTAAATCCTAAAAATTGTGCATTCGACGTGACCACAGGAAAATTCTTAGGCTTCCTAGTATCACAACAATGTAATGAGATCAACCCCAACCAAATCAAGGTTATAGAGGGATTCCGGAACACTTATCCAACAAAAATCCGATTTAGAGACTGACTGGCCATATCGCTGCCCTGTCGAGATTCATTTCGTGATCATCTGACAGATGCCACAAGTTTTTTGGCGTACTCAAGAAGGAAAATAGCCTCCAGTGGAACTCTGAGTGTGTCAAAGCCCTGAAGGATTTAAAGGCTTACCTATCATCACCGCCGCTGCTTTCTGAAGCGGAGCCCGGAGAATGCCTCCTTGTCTACCTCGTCGTATCTAAAGTGGTGGTAAGTGCAGTCCTAGTCCGAGAAGATAGAGGTGCGTAATCTCCCTTCTACTACATTAGCAAAACTTTAGTCGACGCCGAGACGAGGTACCCCCACCTCAAAAAATTGTCCCTAGCCTTGGTCGTAACTTCACGAAAGCTTAGACCCTACTTCCAGTGCCACCCCATCTCCGTAGTCACGACATTTCCCTTGAAAAGTATTTTGCATAAGCCCGAGCTATTGGGCAGGTTGGCTAAATAGGCCATAGAATTAAGCGAGCATGATATCACATATCAACAGTGGATGGTGATAAAGTCTCAAGTACTGTCACACCTCCTTTCGGCGCTACCGCACCCCGCGAAGGGCGTGGTAGAAGGGAGTTTTTCCAAATAAAGGACA